>CAWUPM010000163.1:0-80558 GCA_963924295.1 Dioctria rufipes | reverse complement strand
ATTTTAAAATTTGCTACAGTAAAAAATTATTTTTTGACAAATTCACTGTAGAAAAGGCAATCCTCTGTATATTTAAAATTTGCGACAGTAAAAAATTATTTTTTGACAAATTCACTATAGAAAAGGCAATCCTCGGGGAATTTAAAATTTTCGACAGGAAAAAATTATTTTTTGACAAATTCACTATAGAAAAGGCAATCCTCGGCGTATTTAAAATTTGCGACAGAAAAAATATTATTTTGACAAATTCACTATAGAAAAGGCAATCCTCGGCGCATTTAAAATTTGCGACAGTAAAAAATATTATTTTGATCAATTCACTATAGAAAAGGCAATCCTCGGCGTATTTAAAATTTGCGACAGTAAAAAATTATTTTTTGAAAAATTTAATATAGAAAAGGCAATCCTCGGCGTATTTAAAATTTGCGACAGCAAGATATAATTTCTTGAAAAATTCACTATAGAAAATTAAATCCTTTGTACATTTAAAATTTGCTACAGTAAAAAATTATTTTTTGACAAATTCACTGTACAAAAGGCAATCCTCTGTATATTTATAACTTGCGACAGTAAAAAATTATTTTTTGACAAATTCACTATAGAAAAGGCAATCCTCGGGGAATTTAAAATTTTCGAGAGGAAAAAATTATTTTTTGACAAATTCACTATTGAAAAGGCAATCCTCGGCGTATTTAAAATTTGCGACAGAAGAAATATTATTTTGAAAAATTCACTATAGAAAAGGCAATCCTCGGCGCATTTAAAATTTGCGACAGTAAAAAATATTATTTTGATCAATTCACTATAGAAAAGGCAATCCTCGGCGTATTTAAAATTTGCGACAGTAAAAAATTATTTTTTGAAAAATTTACTATAGAAAAGGCAATCCTCGGCGTATTTAAAATGTGCGACAGCAAAAAATAATTTTTTGAAAATTCACTATAGAAAATTAAATCCTTTGTATATTTAAAATTTGCTACAGTAAAAAATTATTTTTTGACAAATTCACTGTAGAAAAGGCAATCCTCTGTATATTTAAAATTTGCGACAGTAAAAAATTATTTTTTGACAAATTCACTATAGAAAAGGCAATCCTCGGGGAATTTAAAATTTGCGACAGTAAAAAATTATTTTTTGATAAATTTACTATAGAAAAGGCAATACTCGGCGTGTTTAAAATTTTCGACTGTAAAAAATTATTTTTTGACAAATTCACTATAGAAAATGCAATCCTCGGCGCATTTAAAATTTGCGACAGTAAAAAATATTATTTTGACCAATTCACTATAGAAAAGGCAATCCTCGGCTTATTTAAAATTTGCGACAGTAAAAAATTATTTTTGAAAAATTTACTATAGAAAAGGCAATCCTCGGCGTATTTAAAATGTGCGACAGCAAAAAATAATTTTTGAAAAATTCACTATATAAAATTAAATCCTTTGTATATTTAAATTTGCTACAGTAAAAAATTATTTTTTGACAAATTCACTGTAGAAAAGGCAATCCTCTGTATATTTAAAATTTGCGACAGTAAAAAATTATTTTTTGACAAATTCACTATAGAAAAGGCAATCCTCGGGGAATTTAAAATTTTCGACAGGAAAAAATTATTTTTTGACAAATTCACTATAGAAAAGGCAATCCTCGGCGTATTTAAAATTTGCGACAGAAAAAAATATTATTTTGACAAATTCACTATAGAAAAGGCAATCCTCGGCGTATTCAAAATTTGCGACACAGTAAAAAATATTATTTTGACAAATTCACTAAAGAAAAGGCAATCCTCGGCGTGTTTAAAATTTGCGACAGTAAAAAATTATTTTTTGAAAAATTTACTATAGAAAAGGCAATCCTCGGCGTATTTAAAATTTGCGACAGCAAAAAATAATTTTTTGAAAAATTCACTATAGAAAATTAAATCCTTTGTATATTTAAAATTTGCTACAGTAAAAAATTATTTTTTGACAAATTCACAATAGAAAAGGCAATCCTCTGTATATTTAAAATTTGCGACAGTAAAAAATTATTTTTTGACAAATTCACTATAGAAAAGGCAATCCTGGGGAATTTAAAATTTTCGACAGGAAAAATTATTTTTTGACAAATTCACTATAGAAAAGGCAATCCTCGGCGTATTTAAAATTTGCGATAGTAAAAAATTATTGTTTGACAAATTCACTACAGAAAAGGCAATCCGCGGCGTATATAAAATTTGCGACAGTAAAAAATATTATTTTGACAAATTCACTATAGAGAAGGCAATCCTCGGCGTATTTGAAATTTGCGACAGTAAAAAATTATTTGTTGAAAAATTTACCATAGAAAATTAAATCCTCGGTATGTTTAAAATTTGCGACAGTAAAAAAATATTTTTTGACAAATTCACTATAGAAAAGGCAATCCTCGGCGTATTTAAAATTTGCAACAGTAAAAAATATTATTTTGACAAATTCACTATAGAAAAGGCTATCCTTGGCGTATTTAAAATTTGCGACATTAAAAAATTATGTTTTGAAAAATTTACTATAGAAAAGGCAATCCTCGGCGTATTTAAAATTTGCGACAGCAAAAAATAATTTTTTGAAAAATTCACTATAGAAAAGGCAATCATCGATATATTTAAAATTTGAAACTGTAAAAATTTATTTTTTGAAAAATTCACTATAGAAAATGCAATCCTCGGCGTATTTAAAATTTGCGACACTAAAAAATTCTTTTTTGAAAAATTTACTATAGAAAAGGCAATCCTCGGCGTATTTAAAATTTGCGACAGTACAAAATTATTTTTTGAAAAATTTACTATAGAAAAGGCAATCCTCGGCGTATTTAAAATTTGCGACAGCAAGATATAATTTCTTGAAAAATTCACTATAGAAAATTAAATCCTTTGTATATTTAAAATTTGCGACAGTAAAAAATTATTTTTTTGAAAAATTTACTATAGAAAAGGCAATCCTCGGCGTATTTAAAATTTGCGACAGCAAAAAATAATTTTTTGACAAATTCACTATAGAAAAGGCAATCCTCTGTATATTTAAAATTTGCGACAGTAAAAAATTATTTTTTGACAAATTAACTATAGAAAAGGCAATCCTCGGGGAATTTAAAATTTTCGACAGGAAAAAATTATTTTTTGACAAATTCACTATAGAAAAGGCAATCCTCGGCGTATTTAAAATTTGCGACAGTAAAAAATTATTGTTTGACAAATTCACTATAGAAAAGGCAATCCTCGGCGTATTTAAAATTTGCGACAGTAAAAAATATTATTTTGACAAATTCACTATAGAGAAGGCAATCCTCGGCGTATTTGAAATTTGCGACAGTAAAAAATTATTTTTTGAAAAATTTACTATAGAAAATTAAATCCTCGGTATATTTAAAATTTGCGACAGTAAAAAAATATTTTTGGACAAATTCACTATAGAAAAGGCAATCCTCGGGGAATTTAAAATTTTCGACAGGAAAAAATTATTTTTTTGACAAATTCTATATAGAAAAGGCAATCCTCGGCGTATTTAAAATTTGCGACAGAAAAAATATTATTTTGACAAATTCACTATAGAAAAGGCAATCCTCGGCGCATTTAAAATATGCGACAGTAAAAAATATTATTTTGACCAATTCACTATAGAAAAGGCAATCCTCGGGGAATTTAAAAATTTTCGACAGTAAAAAATTATTTTTTGAAAAATTTACTATAGAAAAGGCAATCCTCGGGGAATTTAAAATTTTCGACAGTAAAAAATTATTTTTTGAAAAATTTACTATAGAAAAGGCAATCCTCGGCGTATTTAAAATTTGCGACAGCAAAAAAATAATTTTCTGAAAAATTCACTATAGAAAATTAAATCCTTTGTATATTTAAAATTTGCTACAGTAAAAAATTATTTTTTGACAAATTCACTGTAGAAAAGGCAATCCTCTGTATATTTAAAACTTGCGACAGTAAAAAATTATTTTTGACAAATTCACTATAGAAAAGGCAATCCTCGGGGAATTTAAAATTTTCGACAGGAAAAAATTATTTTTTGACAAATTCACTATAGAAAAGGCAATCCTCGGCGTATTTAAAATTTGCGACAGGAAAATATTATTTTTTGACAAATTCACTATAGAAAAGGCAATCCTCGGCGTATTTAAAATTGCGACAGTAAAAAATATTATTTTGACAAATTCACTATAGAAAAGGCAATCCTCGGCGTATTTAAAATTTCCGACATTAAAAAATTATTTTTTGAAACATTTACTATAGAAAAGGCAATCCTCGGCGTATTTAAAATTTGCGACAGTAAAAAATTATTGTTTGACAAATTCACTATAGAAAAGGCAATCCGCGGCGTATTTAAAATTTGCGAGAGCAAAAAATAATTTTTTGAAAAATTCACTATAGAAAATTAAATCCTCGGTATATTTAAAATTTGCTACAGTAAAAAATTATTTTTTGACAAATTCACTATAGAAAAGGCAATCCTCGGCGTATTTAAAATTTGCGACAGAAAAAATATTATTTTGACAAATTCACTATAGAAAAGGCAATCCTCGGAGTATTTAAAATTTCCGACATTAAAAAATTATTTTTTGAAACATTTACTATAGAAAAGGCAATCCTCGGCGTATTTAAAATTTGCGACAGTAAAAAATATTATTTTGACCAATTCACTATAGAAAAGGCAATCCTCGGCGTATTTAAAATTTGCGACAGTAAAAAATTATTTTTTGAAAAATTTACTATAGAAAAGGCAATCCTCGGGGAATTTAAAATTTTCGACAGTAAAAAATTATTTTTTGAAAAATTTACTATAGAAAAGGCAATCCTCGGCGCATTAAAATTTGCGACAGCAAAAAAAATAATTTTCTGAAAAATTCACTATAGAAAATTAAATCCTTTGTATATTTAAAATTTGCTACAGTAAAAAATTATTTTTTGACAAATTCACTGTAGAAAAGGCAATCCTCTGTATATTTAAAACTTGCGACAGTAAAAAATTATTTTTTGACAAATTCACTGTAGAAAAGGCAATCCTATGTATATTTAAAATTTGCAAGAGCAAAAAATAATTTTTTGAAAAATTCACTATAGAAAATTAAATCCTCGGTATATTTAAAATTTGCTACAGTAAAAAATTATTTTTTGACAAATTCACTATAGAAAAGGCAATCCTCGGCGTATTTAAAATTTGCGACAGTAAAAAATATTATTTTGACAAATTCACTATAGAAAAGGCAATCCTCGGCGTGTTTAAAATTTCCGACATTAAAAAATTATTTTTTGAAACATTTACTATAGAAAAGGCAATCCTCGGCGTATTTAAAATTTGCGACAGTAAAAAATTATTGTTTGACAAATTCACTATAGAAAAGGCAATCCGCGGCGTATTTAAAATTTTCGAGAGCAAAAAATAATTTTGTGAAAAATTCGCTATAGAAAATTAAATCCTCGGTATATTTAAAATTTGCGACAGTAAAAAATTATTTTTTGATAAATTTACTATAGAAAAGGCAATCCGCGGCGTATTTAAAATTTGCGAGAGCAAAAAATAATTTTTTGAAAAATTCACTATAGAAAATTAAATCCTCGGTATATTTAAAATTTGCTACAGTAAAAAATTATTTTTTGACAAATTCACTATAGAAAAGGCAATCCTCGGCGTATTTAAAATTTGCGACAGTAAAAAATATTATTTTGACAAATTCACTATAGAAAAGGCAATCCTCGGCGTATTTAAAATTTGCGACATTAAAAAATTATTTTTTGAAACATTTACTATAGAAAAGGCAATCCTCGGCGTATTTAAAATTTGCGACAGTAAAAAATTATTGTTTGACAAATTCACTATAGAAAAGGCAATCCGCGGCGTATTTAAAATTTGCGAGCGCAAAAAATAATTTTTTGAAAAATTCACTATAGAAAATTAAATCCTCGGTATATTTAAAATTTGCTACAGTAAAAAATTATTTTTTGACAAATTCACTATAGAAAAGGCAATCCTCGGCGTATTTAAAATTTGCGACAGTAAAAAATATTATTTTGACAAATTCACTATAGAAAAGGCAATCCTCGGCGTATTTAAAATTTCCGACATTAAAAAATTATTTTTTGAAACATTTACTATAGAAAAGGCAATCCTCGGCGTATTTAAAATTTGCGACAGTAAAAAATTATTGTTTGACAAATTCACTATAGAAAAGGTAATCCGCGGCGTATTTAAAATTTGCGAGAGCAAAAAATAATTTTTTGAAAAATTCACTATAGAAAATTAAATCCTCGGTATATTTAAAATTTGCTACAGTAAAAAATTATTTTTTGACAAATTCACTATAGAAAAGGCAATCCTCGGCGTATTTAAAATTTGCGACAGAAAAAATATTATTTTGACAAATTCACTATAGAAAAGGCAATCCTCGGAGTATTTAAAATTTCCGACATTAAAAAATTATTTTTTGAAACATTTACTATAGAAAAGGCAATCCTCGGCGTATTTAAAATTTGCGACAGTAAAAAATTATTGTTTGACAAATTCACTATAGAAAAGGCAATCCGCGGCGTATTTAAAATTTGCGAGAGCAAAAAATAATTTTTTGAAAAATTCACTATAGAAAATTAAATCCTCGGTATAATTAAAATTTGCTACAGTAAAAAATTACTTTTTGACAAATTCACTATAGAAAAGGCAATCCTCGGCGTATTTAAAATTTGCGACAGTAAAACATATTATTTTGACAAATTCACTATAGAAAAGGCAATCCTCGGCGTATTTAAAATTTGCGACATTAAAAAATTATTTTTTGATAAATTTACTATAGAAAAGGCAATACTCGGCGTGTTTAAAATTTTCGACTGTAAAAAATTATTTTTTGATAAATTCACTATAGAAAATGCAATCCTCGGCGCATTTAAAATTTGCGACAGTAAAAAATATTATTTTGACCAATTCACTATAGAAAAGGCAATCCTCGGCGTATTTAAAATTTGCGACAGTAAAAAATTATTTTTTGAAAAATTTACTATAGAAAAGGCAATCCTCGGCGTATTTAAAATTTGCGACAGCAAAAAATAATTTTTTGAAAAATTCACTATAGAAAATTTAATCCTTTGTATATTTAAAATTTGCTACAGTAAAAAATTATTTTTTGACAAATTCACTATAGAAAAGGCAATCCTCTGTATATTTAAAATTTGCTACAGTAAAAAATTATTTTTTGACAAATTCACTATAGAAAAGGCAATCCTCGGGGAATTTAAAGTTTTCGACAGGAAAAAATTATTTTTTGACAAATTCACTATAGAAAAGGCAATCCTCGGCGTATTTAAAATTTGCGACAGTAAAAAATTATTGTTTGACAAATTCACTATAGAAAAGGCAATCCTCGGCGTATTTAAAATTTGCGACAGTAAAAAATATTATTTTGACAAATTCACTATAGAAAAGGCAATCCTCGGCGTATTTAAAATTTCCGACATTAAAAAATTATTTTTTGAAACATTTACTATAGAAAAGGCAATCCTCGGCGTATTTAAAATTTGCGACAGTAAAAAATTATTGTTTGACAAATTCACTATAGAAAAGGCAATCCGCGGCGTATTTAAAATTTGCGAGAGCAAAAAATAATTTTTTGAAAAATTCACTATAGAAAATTAAATCCTCGGTATATTTAAAATTTGCTACAGTAAAAAATTATTTTTTGACAAATTCACTATAGAAAAGGCAATCCTCGGCGTATTTAAAATTTGCGACAGAAAAAATATTATTTTGACAAATTCACTATAGAAAAGGCAATCCTCGGAGTATTTAAAATTTCCGACATTAAAAAATTATTTTTTGAAACATTTACTATAGAAAAGGCAATCCTCGGCGTATTTAAAATTTGCGACAGTAAAAAATATTATTTTGACCAATTCACTATAGAAAAGGCAATCCTCGGCGTATTTAAAATTTGCGACAGTAAAAAATTATTTTTTGAAAAATTTACTATAGAAAAGGCAATCCTCGGGGAATTTAAAATTTTCGACAGTAAAAAATTATTTTTTGAAAAATTTACTATAGAAAAGGCAATCCTCGGCGTATTTAAAATTTGCGACAGCAAAAAAATAATTTTCTGAAAAATTCACTATAGAAAATTAAATCCTTTGTATATTTAAAATTTGCTACAGTAAAAAATTATTTTTTGACAAATTCACTGTAGAAAAGGCAATCCTCTGTATATTTAAAACTTGCGACAGTAAAAAATTATTTTTTGACAAATTCACTGTAGAAAAGGCAATCCTATGTATATTTAAAATTTGCAAGAGCAAAAAATAATTTTTTGTAAAATTCACTATAGAAAATTAAATCCTCGGTATATTTAAAATTTGCTACAGTAAAAAATTATTTTTTGACAAATTCACTATAGAAAAGGCAATCCTCGGCGTATTTAAAATTTGCGACAGTAAAAAATATTATTTTGACAAATTCACTATAGAAAAGGCAATCCTCGGCGTATTTAAAATTTCCGACATTAAAAAATTATTTTTTGAAACATTTACTATAGAAAAGGCAATCCTCGGCGTATTTAAAATTTGCGACAGTAAAAAATTATTGTTTGACAAATTCACTATAGAAAAGGCAATCCGCGGCGTATTTAAAATTTGCGAGAGCAAAAAATAATTTTGTGAAAAATTCGCTATAGAAAATTAAATCCTCGGTATATTTAAAATTTGCGACAGTAAAAAATTATTTTTTGATAAATTTACTATAGAAAAGGCAATCCGCGGCGTATTTAAAATTTGCGAGAGCAAAAAATAATTTTTTGAAAAATTCACTATAGAAAATTAAATCCTCGGTATATTTAAAATTTGCTATAGTAAAAAATTATTTTTTGACAAATTCACTATAGAAAAGGCAATCCTCGGCGTATTTAAAATTTGCGACAGTAAAAAATATTATTTTGACAAATTCACTATAGAAAAGGCAATCCTCGGCGTATTTAAAATTTGCGACATTAAAAAATTATTTTTTGAAACATTTACTATAGAAAAGGCAATCCTCGGCGTATTTAAAATTTGCGACAGTAAAAAATTATTGTTTGACAAATTCACTATAGAAAAGGCAATCCGCGGCGTATTTAAAATTTGCGAGCGCAAAAAATAATTTTTTGAAAAATTCACTATAGAAAATTAAATCCTCGGTATATTTAAAATTTGCTACAGTAAAAAATTATTTTTTGACAAATTCACTATAGAAAAGGCAATCCTCGGCGTATTTAAAATTTGCGACAGTAAAAAATATTATTTTGACAAATTCACTATAGAAAAGGCAATCCTCGGCGTATTTAAAATTTCCGACATTAAAAAATTATTTTTTGAAACATTTACTATAGAAAAGGCAATCCTCGGCGTATTTAAAATTTGCGACAGTAAAAAATTATTGTTTGACAAATTCACTATAGAAAAGGTAATCCGCGGCGTATTTAAAATTTGCGAGAGCAAAAAATAATTTTTTGAAAAATTCACTATAGAAAATTAAATCCTCGGTATATTTAAAATTTGCTACAGTAAAAAATTATTTTTTGACAAATTCACTATAGAAAAGGCAATCCTCGGCGTATTTAAAATTTGCGACAGAAAAAATATTATTTTGACAAATTCACTATAGAAAAGGCAATCCTCGGAGTATTTAAAATTTCCGACATTAAAAAATTATTTTTTGAAACATTTACTATAGAAAAGGCAATCCTCGGCCTATTTAAAATTTGCGACAGTAAAAAATTATTGTTTGACAAATTCACTATAGAAAAGGTAATCCGCGGCGTATTTAAAATTTGCGAGAGCAAAAAATAATTTTTTGAAAAATTCACTATAGAAAATTAAATCCTCGGTATATTTAAAATTTGCTACAGTAAAAAATTATTTTTTGACAAATTCATTATAGAAAAGGCAATCCTCGGCGTATTTAAAATTTGCGACAGAAAAAATATTATTTTGACAAATTCACTATAGAAAAGGCAATCCTCGGAGTATTTAAAATTTCCGACATTAAAAAATTATTTTTTGAAACATTTACTATAGAAAAGGCAATCCTCGGCGTATTTAAAATTTGCGACAGTAAAAAATTATTGTTTGACAAATTCACTATAGAAAAGGCAATCCGCGGCGTATTTAAAATTTGCGAGAGCAAAAAATAATTTTTTGAAAAATTCACTATAGAAAATTAAATCCTCGGTATAATTAAAATTTGCTACAGTAAAAAATTACTTTTTGACAAATTCACTATAGAAAAGGCAATCCTCGGCGTATTTAAAATTTGCGACAGTAAAACATATTATTTTGACAAATTCACTATAGAAAAGGCAATCCTCGGCGTATTTAAAATTTGCGACATTAAAAAATTATTTTTTGATAAATTTACTATAGAAAAGGCAATACTCGGCGTGTTTAAAATTTTCGACTGTAAAAAATTATTTTTTGATAAATTCACTATAGAAAATGCAATCCTCGGCGCATTTAAAATTTGCGACAGTAAAAAATATTATTTTGACCAATTCACTATAGAAAAGGCAATCCTCGGCGTATTTAAAATTTGCGACAGTAAAAAATTATTTTTTGAAAAATTTACTATAGAAAAGGCAATCCTCGGCGTATTTAAAATTTGCGACAGCAAAAAATAATTTTTTGAAAAATTCACTATAGAAAATTTAATCCTTTGTATATTTAAAATTTGCTACAGTAAAAAATTATTTTTTGACAAATTCACTATAGAAAAGGCAATCCTCTGTATATTTAAAATTTGCTACAGTAAAAAATTATTTTTTGACAAATTCACTATAGAAAAGGCAATCCTCGGGGAATTTAAAGTTTTCGACAGGAAAAAATTATTTTTTGACAAATTCACTATAGAAAAGGCAATCCTCGGCGTATTTAAAATTTGCGACAGTAAAAAATTATTGTTTGACAAATTCACTATAGAAAAGGCAATCCTCGGCGTATTTAAAATTTGCGACAGTAAAAAATATTATTTTGACAAATTCACTATAGAAAAGGCAATCCTCGGCGTATTTAAAATTTCCGACATTAAAAAATTATTTTTTGAAACATTTACTATAGAAAAGGCAATCCTCGGCGTATTTAAAATTTGCGACAGTAAAAAATTATTGTTTGACAAATTCACTATAGAAAAGGCAATCCGCGGCGTATTTAAAATTTGCGAGAGCAAAAAATAATTTTTTGAAAAATTCACTATAGAAAATTAAATCCTCGGTATATTTAAAATTTGCTACAGTAAAAAATTATTTTTTGACAAATTCACTATAGAAAAGGCAATCCTCGGCGTATTTAAAATTTGCGACAGAAAAAATATTATTTTGACAAATTCACTATAGAAAAGGCAATCCTCGGAGTATTTAAAATTTCCGACATTAAAAAATTATTTTTTGAAACATTTACTATAGAAAAGGCAATCCTCGGCGTATTTAAAATTTGCTACAGTAAAAAATATTATTTTGACCAATTCACTATAGAAAAGGCAATCCTCGGCGTATTTAAAATTTGCGACAGTAAAAAATTATTTTTTGAAAAATTTACTATAGAAAAGGCAATCCTCGGGGAATTTAAAATTTTCGACAGTAAAAAATTATTTTTTGAAAAATTTACTATAGAAAAGGCAATCCTCGGCGTATTTAAAATTTGCGACAGCAAAAAAATAATTTTCTGAAAAATTCACTATAGAAAATTAAATCCTTTGTATATTTAAAATTTGCTACAGTAAAAAATTATTTTTTGACAAATTCACTGTAGAAAAGGCAATCCTCTGTATATTTAAAACTTGCGACAGTAAAAAATTATTTTTTGACAAATTCACTGTAGAAAAGGCAATCCTATGTATATTTAAAATTTGCAAGAGCAAAAAATAATTTTTTGTAAAATTCACTATAGAAAATTAAATCCTCGGTATATTTAAAATTTGCTACAGTAAAAAATTATTTTTTGACAAATTCACTATAGAAAAGGCAATCCTCGGCGTATTTAAAATTTGCGACAGTAAAAAATATTATTTTGACAAATTCACTATAGAAAAGGCAATCCTCGGCGTATTTAAAATTTCCGACATTAAAAAATTATTTTTTGAAACATTTACTATAGAAAAGGCAATCCTCGGCGTATTTAAAATTTGCGACAGTAAAAAATTATTGTTTGACAAATTCACTATAGAAAAGGCAATCCGCGGCGTATTTAAAATTTGCGAGAGCAAAAAATAATTTTGTGAAAAATTCGCTATAGAAAATTAAATCCTTGGTATATTTAAAATTTGCGACAGTAAAAAATTATTTTTTGATAAATTTACTATAGAAAAGGCAATCCGCGGCGTATTTAAAATTTGCGAGAGCAAAAAATAATTTTTGAAAAATTCACTATAGAAAATTAAATCCTCGGTATATTTAAAATTTGCTATAGTAAAAAATTATTTTTTGACAAATTCACTATAGAAAAGGCAATCCTCGGCGTATTTAAAATTTGCGACAGTAAAAAATATTATTTTGACAAATTCACTATAGAAAAGGCAATCCTCGGCGTATTTAAAATTTGCGACATTAAAAAATTATTTTTTGAAACATTTACTATAGAAAAGGCAATCCTCGGCGTATTTAAAATTTGCGACAGTAAAAAATTATTGTTTGACAAATTCACTATAGAAAAGGCAATCCGCGGCGTATTTAAAATTTGCGAGCGCAAAAAATAATTTTTTGAAAAATTCACTATAGAAAATTAAATCCTCGGTATATTTAAAATTTGCTACAGTAAAAAATTATTTTTTGACAAATTCACTATAGAAAAGGCAATCCTCGGCGTATTTAAAATTTGCGACAGTAAAAAATATTATTTTGACAAATTCACTATAGAAAAGGCAATCCTCGGCGTATTTAAAATTTCCGACATTAAAAAATTATTTTTTGAAACATTTACTATAGAAAAGGCAATCCTCGGCGTATTTAAAATTTGCGACAGTAAAAAATTATTGTTTGACAAATTCACTATAGAAAAGGTAATCCGCGGCGTATTTAAAATTTGCGAGAGCAAAAAATAATTTTTTGAAAAATTCACTATAGAAAATTAAATCCTCGGTATATTTAAAATTTGCTACAGTAAAAAATTATTTTTTGACAAATTCACTATAGAAAAGGCAATCCTCGGCGTATTTAAAATTTGCGACAGAAAAAATATTATTTTGACAAATTCACTATAGATCCTCGGAGTATTTAAAATTTCCGACATTAAAAAATTATTTTTTGAAACATTTACTATAGAAAAGGCAATCCTCGGCGTATTTAAAATTTGCGACAGTAAAAAATTATTGTTTGACAAATTCACTATAGAAAAGGCAATCCGCGGCGTATTTAAAATTTGCGAGAGCAAAAAATAATTTTTTGAAAAATTCACTATAGAAAATTAAATCCTCGGTATAATTAAAATTTGCTACAGTAAAAAATTATTTTTTGACAAATTCACTATAGAAAAGGCAATCCTCGGCGTATTTAAAATTTGCGACAGTAAAACATATTATTTTGACAAATTCACTATAGAAAAGGCAATCCTCGGCGTATTTTTTTTTTTAAAATTTGCGACATTAAAAAATTATTTTTTGATAAATTTACTATAGAAAAGGCAATACTCGGCGTGTTTAAAATTTTCGACTGTAAAAAATTATTTTTTGATAAATTCACTATAGAAAATGCAATCCTCGGCGCATTTAAAATTTGCGACAGTAAAAAATATTATTTTGACCAATTCACTATAGAAAAGGCAATCCTCGGCGTATTTAAAATTTGCGACAGTAAAAAATTATTTTTTGAAAAATTTACTATAGAAAAGGCAATCCTCGGCGTATTTAAAATTTGCGACAGCAAAAAATAATTTTTTGAAAAATTCACTATAGAAAATTTAATCCTTTGTATATTTAAAATTTGCTACAGTAAAAAATTATTTTTTGACAAATTCACTATAGAAAAGGCAATCCTCTGTATATTTAAAATTTGCTACAGTAAAAAATTATTTTTTGACAAATTCACTATAGAAAAGGCAATCCTCGGGGAATTTAAAGTTTTCGACAGGAAAAAATTATTTTTTGACAAATTCACTATAGAAAAGGCAATCCTCGGCGTATTTGAAATTTGCGACAGTAAAAAATTATTTTTTGAAAAATTTACTATAGAAAATTAAATCCTCGGTATATTTAAAATTTGCGACAGTAAAAAAATATTTTTGGACAAATTCACTATAGAAAAGGCAATCCTCGGCGTATTTAAAATTTGCGACAGTAAAAAATATTATTTTGACAAATTCACTATAGAAAAGGCAATCCTCGGCGTATTTAAAATTTCCGACATTAAAAAATTATTTTTTGAAACATTTACTATAGAAAAGGCAATCCTCGGCGTATTTAAAATTTGCGACAGTAAAAAATTATTGTTTGACAAATTCACTATAGAAAAGGTAATCCGCGGCGTATTTAAAATTTGCGAGAGCAAAAAATAATTTTTGAAAAATTCACTATAGAAAATTAAATCCTCGGTATATTTAAAATTTGCTACAGTAAAAAATTATTTTTTGACAAATTCACTATAGAAAAGGCAATCCTCGGCGTATTTAAAATTTGCGACAGAAAAAATATTATTTTGACAAATTCACTATAGAAAAGGCAATCCTCGGAGTATTTAAAATTTCCGACATTAAAAAATTATTTTTTGAAACATTTACTATAGAAAAGGCAATCCTCGGCGTATTTAAAATTTGCGACAGTAAAAAATTATTGTTTGACAAATTCACTATAGAAAAGGCAATCCGCGGCGTATTTAAAATTTGCGAGAGCAAAAAATAATTTTTTGAAAAATTCACTATAGAAAATTAAATCCTCGGTATAATTAAAATTTGCTACAGTAAAAAATTATTTTTTGACAAATTCACTATAGAAAAGGCAATCCTCGGCGTATTTAAAATTTGCGACAGTAAAACATATTATTTTGACAAATTCACTATAGAAAAGGCAATCCTCGGCGTATTTAAAATTTGCGACATTAAAAAATTATTTTTTGATAAATTTACTATAGAAAAGGCAATACTCGGCGTGTTTAAAATTTTCGACTGTAAAAAATTATTTTTTGATAAATTCACTATAGAAAATGCAATCCTCGGCGCATTTAAAATTTGCGACAGTAAAAAATATTATTTTGACCAATTCACTATAGAAAAGGCAATCCTCGGCGTATTTAAAATTTGCGACAGTAAAAAATTATTTTTTGAAAAATTTACTATAGAAAAGGCAATCCTCGGCGTATTTAAAATTTGCGACAGCAAAAAATAATTTTTTGAAAAATTCACTATAGAAAATTTAATCCTTTGTATATTTAAAATTTGCTACAGTAAAAAATTATTTTTTGACAAATTCACTATAGAAAAGGCAATCCTCTGTATATTTAAAATTTGCTACAGTAAAAAATTATTTTTGACAAATTCACTATAGAAAAGGCAATCCTCGGGGAATTTAAAGTTTTCGACAGGAAAAAATTATTTTTTGACAAATTCACTATAGAAAAGGCAATCCTCGGCGTATTTGAAATTTGCGACAGTAAAAAATTATTTTTTGAAAAATTTACTATAGAAAATTAAATCCTCGGTATATTTAAAATTTGCGACAGTAAAAAATTATTTTTTGAAAAATTTACTATAGAAAAGGCAATCCTCGGCGTATTTAAAATTTGCGACAGCAAAAAATAATTTTTTGAAAAATTCACTATAGAAAATTTAATCCTTTGTATATTTAAAATTTGCTACAGTAAAAAATTATTTTTTGACAAATTCACTATAGAAAAGGCAATCCTCTGTATATTTAAAATTTGCTACAGTAAAAAATTATTTTTTGACAAATTCACTATAGAAAAGGCAATCCTCGGGGAATTTAAAGTTTTCGACAGGAAAAAATTATTTTTTGACAAATTCACTATAGAAAAGGCAATCCTCGGCGTATTTAAAATTTGCGACAGTAAAAAATTATTGTTTGACAAATTCACTATAGAAAAGGCAATCCTCGGCGTATTTAAAATTTGCGACAGTAAAAAATATTATTTTGACAAATTCACTATAGAAAAGGCAATCCTCGGCGTATTTAAAATTTCCGACATTAAAAAATTATTTTTTGAAACATTTACTATAGAAAAGGCAATCCTCGGCGTATTTAAAATTTGCGACAGTAAAAAATTATTGTTTGACAAATTCACTATAGAAAAGGCAATCCGCGGCGTATTTAAAATTTGCGAGAGCAAAAAATAATTTTTTGAAAAATTCACTATAGAAAATTAAATCCTCGGTATATTTAAAATTTGCTACAGTAAAAAATTATTTTTTGACAAATTCACTATAGAAAAGGCAATCCTCGGCGTATTTAAAATTTGCGACAGAAAAAATATTATTTTGACAAATTCACTATAGAAAAGGCAATCCTCGGAGTATTTAAAATTTCCGACATTAAAAAATTATTTTTTGAAACATTTACTATAGAAAAGGCAATCCTCGGCGTATTTAAAATTTGCTACAGTAAAAAATATTATTTTGACCAATTCACTATAGAAAAGGCAATCCTCGGCGTATTTAAAATTTGCGACAGTAAAAAATTATTTTTTGAAAAATTTACTATAGAAAAGGCAATCCTCGGGGAATTTAAAATTTTCGACAGTAAAAAATTATTTTTTGAAAAATTTACTATAGAAAAGGCAATCCTCGGCGTATTTAAAATTTGCGACAGCAAAAAAATAATTTTCTGAAAAATTCACTATAGAAAATTAAATCCTTTGTATATTTAAAATTTGCTACAGTAAAAAATTATTTTTTGACAAATTCACTGTAGAAAAGGCAATCCTCTGTATATTTAAAACTTGCGACAGTAAAAAATTATTTTTTGACAAATTCACTGTAGAAAAGGCAATCCTATGTATATTTAAAATTTGCAAGAGCAAAAAATAATTTTTTGTAAAATTCACTATAGAAAATTAAATCCTCGGTATATTTAAAATTTGCTACAGTAAAAAATTATTTTTTGACAAATTCACTATAGAAAAGGCAATCCTCGGCGTATTTAAAATTTGCGACAGTAAAAAATATTATTTTGACAAATTCACTATAGAAAAGGCAATCCTCGGCGTATTTAAAATTTCCGACATTAAAAAATTATTTTTTGAAACATTTACTATAGAAAAGGCAATCCTCGGCGTATTTAAAATTTGCGACAGTAAAAAATTATTGTTTGACAAATTCACTATAGAAAAGGCAATCCGCGGCGTATTTAAAATTTGCGAGAGCAAAAAATAATTTTGTGAAAAATTCGCTATAGAAAATTAAATCCTTGGTATATTTAAAATTTGCGACAGTAAAAAATTATTTTTTGATAAATTTACTATAGAAAAGGCAATCCGCGGCGTATTTAAAATTTGCGAGAGCAAAAAATAATTTTTTGAAAAATTCACTATAGAAAATTAAATCCTCGGTATATTTAAAATTTGCTATAGTAAAAAATTATTTTTTGACAAATTCACTATAGAAAAGGCAATCCTCGGCGTATTTAAAATTTGCGACAGTAAAAAATATTATTTTGACAAATTCACTATAGAAAAGGCAATCCTCGGCGTATTTAAAATTTGCGACATTAAAAAATTATTTTTTGAAACATTTACTATAGAAAAGGCAATCCTCGGCGTATTTAAAATTTGCGACAGTAAAAAATTATTGTTTGACAAATTCACTATAGAAAAGGCAATCCGCGGCGTATTTAAAATTTGCGAGCGCAAAAAATAATTTTTTGAAAAATTCACTATAGAAAATTAAATCCTCGGTATATTTAAAATTTGCTACAGTAAAAAATTATTTTTTGACAAATTCACTATAGAAAAGGCAATCCTCGGCGTATTTAAAATTTGCGACAGTAAAAAATATTATTTTGACAAATTCACTATAGAAAAGGCAATCCTCGGCGTATTTAAAATTTCCGACATTAAAAAATTATTTTTTGAAACATTTACTATAGAAAAGGCAATCCTCGGCGTATTTAAAATTTGCGACAGTAAAAAATTATTGTTTGACAAATTCACTATAGAAAAGGTAATCCGCGGCGTATTTAAAATTTGCGAGAGCAAAAAATAATTTTTTGAAAAATTCACTATAGAAAATTAAATCCTCGGTATATTTAAAATTTGCTACAGTAAAAAATTATTTTTTGACAAATTCACTATAGAAAAGGCAATCCTCGGCGTATTTAAAATTTGCGACAGAAAAAATATTATTTTGACAAATTCACTATAGAAAAGGCAATCCTCGGAGTATTTAAAATTTCCGACATTAAAAAATTATTTTTTGAAACATTTACTATAGAAAAGGCAATTCTCGGCGTATTTAAAATTTGCGACAGTAAAAAATTATTGTTTGACAAATTCACTATAGAAAAGGCAATCCGCGGCGTATTTAAAATTTGCGAGAGCAAAAAATAATTTTTTGAAAAATTCACTATAGAAAATTAAATCCTCGGTATAATTAAAATTTGCTACAGTAAAAAATTATTTTTTGACAAATTCACTATAGAAAAGGCAATCCTCGGCGTATTTAAAATTTGCGACAGTAAAACATATTATTTTGACAAATTCACTATAGAAAAGGCAATCCTCGGCGTATTTAAAATTTGCGACATTAAAAAATTATTTTTTGATAAATTTACTATAGAAAAGGCAATACTCGGCGTGTTTAAAATTTTCGACTGTAAAAAATTATTTTTTGATAAATTCACTATAGAAAATGCAATCCTCGGCGCATTTAAAATTTGCGACAGTAAAAAATATTATTTTGACCAATTCACTATAGAAAAGGCAATCCTCGGCGTATTTAAAATTTGCGACAGTAAAAAATTATTTTTTGAAAAATTTACTATAGAAAAGGCAATCCTCGGCGTATTTAAAATTTGCGACAGCAAAAAATAATTTTTTGAAAAATTCACTATAGAAAATTTAATCCTTTGTATATTTAAAATTTGCTACAGTAAAAAATTATTTTTTGACAAATTCACTATAGAAAAGGCAATCCTCTGTATATTTAAAATTTGCTACAGTAAAAAATTATTTTTTGACAAATTCACTATAGAAAAGGCAATCCTCGGGGAATTTAAAGTTTTCGACAGGAAAAAATTATTTTTTGACAAATTCACTATAGAAAAGGCAATCCTCGGCGTATTTGAAATTTGCGACAGTAAAAAATTATTTTTTGAAAAATTTACTATAGAAAATTAAATCCTCGGTATATTTAAAATTTGCGACAGTAAAAAAATATTTTTGGACAAATTCACTATAGAAAAGGCAATCCTCGGCGTATTTAAAATTTGCGACAGTAAAAAATATTATTTTAACAAATTCACTATAGAAAAGGCAATCCTCGGCGTATTTAAAATTTGCGACAGTAAAAAATTATGATTTGAAAGATTTACTATAGAAAAGGCAATCCCCGGCGTATTAAAAATTTGCGACAGCAAAAAATAATTTTTTGAAAAATTCACTATATAAAGGCAATCATCGGTATATTTAAAATTTGCCACTGTAAAAATTTATTTTTTGACATATTCACTATAGAAAATGCAATCCTCGGCGTATTTAAAATTTGCGACACTAAAAAATTATTTTTTGAAAAATTTACTATAAAAAAGGCAATCCTCGGCGTATTTAAAATTTGCGACAGTAAAAAATTATTTTTTGAAAAATTTACTATAGAAAAGGCAATCCTCGGCGTATTTAAAATTTGCGACAGCAAGAAATAATTTTTTGAAAAATTCACTATAGAAAAGGCAATCCTCGGGGAATTTAAAATTTTCGACAGGAAAAAATTATTATTTGACAAATTCTATATAGAAAAGGCAATCCTCGGCGTATTTAAAATTTGCGACAGAAAAAATATTATTTTGACAAATTCACTATAGAAAAGGCAATCCTCGGCGCATTTAAAATATGCGACAGTAAAAAATATTATTTTGACCAATTCACTATAGAAAAGGCAATCCTCGGCGTATTTAAAATTTGCGACAACAAAAAATAATTTTTTGAAAAATTCACTATAGAAAATTAAATCCTTTGTATATTTAAAATTTGCTACAGTAAAAAATTATTTTTTGACAAATTCACTATAGAAAAGGCAAACCTCGGGGAATTTAAAATTTTCGACAGTAAAAAATTATTTTTTGAAAAATTTACTATAGAAAAGGCAATCCTCGGCGTATTTAAAATTTGCGACAGCAAAAAAATAATTTTTTGAAAAATTCACTATAGAAAATTAAATCCTTTGTATATTTAAAATTTGCTACAGTAAAAAATTATTTTTTGACAAATTCACTGTAGAAAAGGCAATCCTCTGTATATTTAAAACTTGCGACAGTAAAAAATTATTTTTTGACAAATTCACTATAGAAAAGGCAATCCTCGGGGAATTTAAAATTTTCGACAGGAAAATATTATTTTTTGACAAATACACTATAGAAAAGGCAATCCTCGGAGTGTTTAAAATTTGCGACAGAAAAAATATTATTTTGACAAATTCACTATAGAAAAGGCAATCCTCGGCGCATTTAAAATTTGCGACAGTAAAAAATATTATTTTGACCAATTCACTATAGAAAAGGCAATCCTCGGCGTATTTAAAATTTGCGACAGTAATAAATTATTTTTTGAAAAATTTACTATAGAAAAGGCAATCCTCGGCGTATTTAAAAATTGCGACAGCAAAAAAATAATTTTTTGAAAAATTCACTATAGAAAATTAAATCCTTTGTATATTTAAAATTTGCTACAGTAAAAAATTATTTTTTGACAAATTCACTGTAGAAAAGGCAATCCTCTGTATATTTAAAATTTGCGACAGTAAAAAATTATTTTTTGACAAATTCACTATAGAAAAGGCAATCCTCGGGGAATTTAAAATTTTCGACAAGAAAAAATTATTTTTTGACAAATTCACTATAGAAAAGGCAATCCTCGGCGTATTCAAAATTTGCGACAGTAAAAAATATTATTTTGACAAATTCACTAAAGAAAAGGCAATCCTCGGCGTATTTAAAATTTGCGACAGTAAAAAATTATTTTTTGATAAATTTACTATAGAAAAGGCAATACTTGGCGTGTTTAAAATTTTCGACTGTAAAAAATTATTTTTTGACAAATTCACTATAGAAAATGCAATCCTCGGCGCATTTAAAATTGGCGACAGTAAAAAATATTATTTTGACCAATTCACTATAGAAAAGGCAATCCTCGGCGTATTTAAAATTTCCGACAGTAAAAAATTATTTTTTGAAAAATTTACTATAGAAAAGGCAATCCTCGGCGTATTTAAAATTTGCGACAGCAAGAAATAATTTTTTCAAAAATTCACTATAGAAAATTAAATCCTTTGTATATTTAAAATTTGCTACAGTAAAAAATTATTTTTTGACAAATTCACTGTAGAAAAGGCAATCCTATGTATATTTAAAATTTGCGACAGTAAAAAATTATTTTTTGACATATTCACTATAGAAAAGGCAATCCTCGGGGAATTTAAAATTTTCGACAGGAAAAAATTATTTTTTGACAAATTCACTATAGAAAAGGCAATCCTCGGCGTATTTAAAATTTGCGACAGAAAAAATATTATTTTGACAAATTCACTATAGAAAAGGCAATCCTCGGCGCATTTAATATATGCGACAGTAAAAAATATTATTTTGACCAATTCACTATAGAAAAGGCAATCCTCGGCGTATTTAAATTTTGCGACAACAAAAAATAATTTTTTGAAAAATTCACTATAGAAAATTAAATCCTTTGTATATTTAAAATTTGCTACAGTAAAAAATTATTTTTTGACAAATTCACTATACAAAAGGCAATCCTCGGGGAATTTAAAATTTTCGACAGGAAAAAATTATTTTTTGACAAATTCACTATAGAAAAGGGAATCCTCGGCGTATTTAAAATTTGCGACAGAAAAAATATTATTTTGACAAAGTCACTATAGAAAAGGCAATCCTCGGCGTATTCAAAATTTGCGACAGTAAAAAATATTATTTTGACAAATTCACTAAAGAAAAGGCAATCCTCGGCGTATTTAAAATTTGCGACAGTAAAAAATTATTTTTTGATAAATTTACTATAGAAAAGGCAAAACTCGGCGTGTTTAAAATTTTCGTCTGTAAAAAATTATTTTTTGACAAATTCACTATAGAAAATGCAATCCTCGGCGCAATTAAAAATTGCGACAGTAAAAAATATTATTTTGACCAATTCACTATAGATAAGGCAATCCTCGGCGTATTTAAAATTTGCGATAGCAAAAAATTATTTTTTGATAAATTTACTATAGAAAAGGCAATACTCGGCGTTTTTAAAATTTTCGACTGTAAAAAATTATTTTTTGACAAATTCACTATAGAAAATGCAATCCTCGGGGCGCATTTAAAATTTGCGACAGTAAAAAATATTATTTTGACCAATTCACTATAGAAAAGGCAATCCTCGGCGTATTTAAAATTTGCGACAGTAAAAAATTATTTTTTGAAAAATTTACTATAGAAAAGGCAATCCTCGGCGTATTTAAAATTTGCGACAGCAAAAAAATAATTTTTTAAAAAATTCACTATAGAAAAATAAAACCATTGTATATTTAAAATTTGCTACAGTAAAAAATTATTTTTTGACAAATTCACTGTAGAAAAGGCAATCCTCTGTATATTTAAAATTTGCGACAGTAAAAAATTATTTTTTGACAAATTCCCTATAGAAAAGGCAATCCTCGGGGTATTCAAAATTTGCGACAGTAAAAAATATTATTTTGACAAATTCACTATAGAAAAGGCAAACCTCGGGGAATTTAAAATTTTCGACAGTAAAAAATTATTTTTTGAAAAATTTACTATAGAAAAGGCAATCCTCGGCGTATTTAAAATTTGCGACAGCAAAAAAATAATTTTTTGAAAAATTCACTATAGAAAATTAAATCCTTTGTATATTTAAAATTTGCTACAGTAAAAAATTATTTTTTGACAAATTCACTGTAGAAAAGGCAATCCTCTGTATATTTAAAACTTGCGACAGTAAAAAATTATTTTTTGACAAATTCACTATAGAAAAGGCAATCCTCGGGGAATTTAAAATTTTCGACAGGAAAACATTATTTTTTGACAAATACACTATAGAAAAGGCAATCCTCGGAGTATTTAAAATTTGCGACAGAAAAAATATTATTTTGACAAATTCACTATAGAAAAGGCAATCCTCGGCGCATTTAAAATTTGCGACAGTAAAAAATATTATTTTGACCAATTCACTATAGAAAAGGCAATCCTCGGCGTATTTAAAATTTGCGACAGTAATAAATTATTTTTTGAAAAATTTACTATAGAAAAGGCAATCCTCGGCGTATTTAAAAATTGCGACAGCAAAAAAATAATTTTTTGAAAAATTCACTATAGAAAATTAAATCCTTTGTATATTTAAAATTTGCTACAGTAAAAAATTATTTTTTGACAAATTCACTGTAGAAAAGGCAATCCTCTGTATATTTAAAATTTGCGACAGTAAAAAATTATTTTTTGACATATTCACTATAGAAAAGGCAATCCTCGGGGAATTTAAAATTTTCGACAGGAAAAAATTATTTTTTGACAAATTCACTATAGAAAAGGCAATCCTCGGCGTATTTAAAATTTGCGACAGAAAAAATATTATTTTGACAAATTCACTATAGAAAAGGCAATCCTCGGCGCATTTAATATATGCGACAGTAAAAAATATTATTTTGACCAATTCACTATAGAAAAGGCAATCCTCGGCGTATTTAAATTTTGCGACAACAAAAAATAATTTTTTGAAAAATTCACTATAGAAAATTAAATCCTTTGTATATTTAAAATTTGCTACAGTAAAAAATTATTTTTTGACAAATTCACTATACAAAAGGCAATCCTCGGGGAATTTAAAATTTTCGACAGGAAAAAATTATTTTTTGACAAATTCACTATAGAAAAGGGAATCCTCGGCGTATTTAAAATTTGCGACAGAAAAAATATTATTTTGACAAAGTCACTATAGAAAAGGCAATCCTCGGCGTATTCAAAATTTGCGACAGTAAAAAATATTATTTTGACAAATTCACTAAAGAAAAGGCAATCCTCGGCGTATTTAAAATTTGCGACAGTAAAAAATTATTTTTTGATAAATTTACTATAGAAAAGGCAAAACTCGGCGTGTTTAAAATTTTCGTCTGTAAAAAATTATTTTTTGACAAATTCACTATAGAAAATGCAATCCTCGGCGCAATTAAAAATTGCGACAGTAAAAAATATTATTTTGACCAATTCACTATAGATAAGGCAATCCTCGGCGTATTTAAAATTTGCGATAGCAAAAAATTATTTTTTGATAAATTTACTATAGAAAAGGCAATACTCGGCGTGTTTAAAATTTTCGACTGTAAAAAATTATTTTTTGACAAATTCACTATAGAAAATGCAATCCTCGGGGCGCATTTAAAATTTGCGACAGTAAAAAATATTATTTTGACCAATTCACTATAGAAAAGGCAATCCTCGGCGTATTTAAAATTTGCGACAGTAAAAAATTATTTTTTGAAAAATTTACTATAGAAAAGGCAATCCTCGGCGTATTTAAAATTTGCGACAGCAAAAAAATAATTTTTTAAAAAATTCACTATAGAAAAATAAAACCTTTGTATATTTAAAATTTGCTACAGTAAAAAATTATTTTTTGACAAATTCACTGTAGAAAAGGCAATCCTCTGTATATTTAAAACTTGCGACAGTAAAAAATTATTTTTTGACAAATTCACTATAGAAAAGGCAATCCTCGGGGAATTTAAAATTTGCTACAGTAAAAAATTATTTTTTGACAAATTCACTATAGAAAAGGCAAACCTCGGGGAATTTAAAATTTTCGACAGTAAAAAATTATTTTTTGAAAAATTTACTATAGAAAAGGCAATCCTCGGCGTATTTAAAATTTGCGACAGCAAAAAAATAATTTTTTGAAAAATTCACTATAGAAAATTAAATCCTTTGTATATTTAAAATTTGCTACAGTAAAAAATTATTTTTTGACAAATTCACTGTAGAAAAGGCAATCCTCTGTATATTTAAAACTTGCGACAGTAAAAAATTATTTTTTGACAAATTCACTATAGAAAAGGCAATCCTCGGGGAATTTAAAATTTTCGACAGGAAAACATTATTTTTTGACAAATACACTATAGAAAAGGCAATCCTCGGAGTATTTAAAATTTGCGACAGAAAAAATATTATTTTGACAAATTCACTATAGAAAAGGCAATCCTCGGCGCATTTAAAATTTGCGACAGTAAAAAATATTATTTTGACCAATTCACTATAGAAAAGGCAATCCTCGGCGTATTTAAAATTTGCGACAGTAATAAATTATTTTTTGAAAAATTTACTATAGAAAAGGCAATCCTCGGCGTATTTAAAAATTGCGACAGCAAAAAAATAATTTTTTGAAAAATTCACTATAGAAAATTAAATCCTTTGTATATTTAAAATTTGCTACAGTAAAAAATTATTTTTTGACAAATTCACTGTAGAAAAGGCAATCCTCTGTATATTTAAAATTTGCGACAGTAAAAAATTATTTTTTGACAAATTCACTATAGAAAAGGCAATCCTCGGGGAATTTAAAATTTTCGACAAGAAAAAATTATTTTTTGACAAATTCACTATAGAAAAGGCAATCCTCGGCGTATTCAAAATTTGCGACAGTAAAAAATATTATTTTGACAAATTCACTAAAGAAAAGGCAATCCTCGGCGTATTTAAAATTTGCGACAGTAAAAAATTATTTTTTGATAAATTTACTATAGAAAAGGCAATACTTGGCGTGTTTAAAATTTTCGACTGTAAAAAATTATTTTTTGACAAATTCACTATAGAAAATGCAATCCTCGGCGCATTTAAAATTGGCGACAGTAAAAAATATTATTTTGACCAATTCACTATAGAAAAGGCAATCCTCGGCGTATTTAAAATTTGCGACAGTCAAAAATTATTTTTTGAAAAATTTACTATAGAAAAGGCAATCCTCGGCGTATTTAAAATTTGCGACAGCAAGAAATAATTTTTTCAAAAATTCACTATAGAAAATTAAATCCTTTGTATATTTAAAATTTGCTACAGTAAAAAATTATTTTTTGATAAATTCACTGTAGAAAAGGCAATCCTATGTATATTTAAAATTTGCGACAGTAAAAAATTATTTTTTGACATATTCACTATAGAAAAGGCAATCCTCGGGGAATTTAAAATTTTCGACAGGAAAAAATTATTTTTTGACAAATTCACTATAGAAAAGGCAATCCTCGGCGTATTTAAAATTTGCGACAGAAAAAATATTATTTTGACAAATTCACTATAGAAAAGGCAATCCTCGGCGCATTTAATATATGCGACAGTAAAAAATATTATTTTGACCAATTCACTATAGAAAAGGCAATCCTCGGCGTATTTAAATTTTGCGACAACAAAAAATAATTTTTTGAAAAATTCACTATAGAAAATTAAATCCTTTGTATATTTAAAATTTGCTACAGTAAAAAATTATTTTTTGACAAATTCACTATACAAAAGGCAATCCTCGGGGAATTTAAAATTTTCGACAGGAAAAAATTATTTTTTGACAAATTCACTATAGAAAAGGGAATCCTCGGCGTATTTAAAATTTGCGACAGAAAAAATATTATTTTGACAAAGTCACTATAGAAAAGGCAATCCTCGGCGTATTCAAAATTTGCGACAGTAAAAAATATTATTTTGACAAATTCACTAAAGAAAAGGCAATCCTCGGCGTATTTAAAATTTGCGACAGTAAAAAATTATTTTTTGATAAATTTACTATAGAAAAGGCAAAACTCGGCGTGTTTAAAATTTTCGTCTGTAAAAAATTATTTTTTGACAAATTCACTATAGAAAATGCAATCCTCGGCGCAATTAAAAATTGCGACAGTAAAAAATATTATTTTGACCAATTCACTATAGATAAGGCAATCCTCGGCGTATTTAAAATTTGCGATAGCAAAAAATTATTTTTTGATAAATTTACTATAGAAAAGGCAATACTCGGCGTGTTTAAAATTTTCGACTGTAAAAAATTATTTTTTGACAAATTCACTATAGAAAATGCAATCCTCGGGGCGCATTTAAAATTTGCGACAGTAAAAAATATTATTTTGACCAATTCACTATAGAAAAGGCAATCCTCGGCGTATTTAAAATTTGCGACAGTAAAAAATTATTTTTTGAAAAATTTACTATAGAAAAGGCAATCCTCGGCGTATTTAAAATTTGCGACAGCAAAAAAATAATTTTTTAAAAAATTCACTATAGAAAAATAAAACCTTTGTATATTTAAAATTTGCTACAGTAAAAAATTATTTTTTGACAAATTCACTGTAGAAAAGGCAATCCTCTGTATATTTAAAATTTGCGACAGTAAAAAATTATTTTTTGACAAATTCACTATAGAAAAGGCAATCCTCGGGGTATTCAAAATTTGCGACAGTAAAAAATATTATTTTGACAAATTCACTAAAGAAAAGGCAACCCTCGGCGTATTTAAAATTTGCGACAGTAAAAAATCATTTTTTGATAAATTTACTATAGAAAAGGCAATACTCGGCGTGTTTAAAATTTTCGACTGTAAAAAATTATTTTTTGACAAATTCACTATAGAAAATGCAATCCTCGGCGTATTTAAAATTTGCGACAGTAAAAAATCATTTTTTGATAAATTTACTATAGAAAAGGCAATACTCGGCGTGTTTAAAATTTTCGACAGGAAAAAATTATTTTTTGACAAATTCACTATAGAAAAGGCAATCCTCGGCGTATTTAAAATTTGCGACAGAAAAAATATTATTTTGACAAATTCACTATAGAAAAGGCAATCCTCGGCGTATTCAAAATTTGCGACAGTAAAAAATATTATTTTGACAAATTCACTAAAGAAAAGGCAATCCTCGGCGTATTTAAAATTTGCGACAGTAAAAAATCATTTTTTGATAAATTTACTATAGAAAAGGCAATACTCGGCGTGTTTAAAATTTTCGACTGTAAAAAATTATTTTTTGACAAATTCACTATAGAAAATGCAATCCTCGGCGCATTTAAAATTTGCGACAGTAAAAAATATTATTTTGACAAATTCACTATAGAAAAGGCAATCCTCGGGAATTTAAAATTTTCGACAGGAAAAAATTATTTTTTGACAAATTCACTATAGAAAAGGCAATCCTCGGCGTATTTAAAATTTGCGACAGCAAAAAAATAATTTTTTGAAAAATTCACTATAGAAAATTAAATCCTTTGTATATTTAAAATTTGCTACAGTAAAAAATTATTTTTTGACAAATTCACTGTAGAAAAGGCAATCCTCTGTATATTTAAAATTTGCGACAGTAAAAAATTATTTTTTGACAAATTCACTATAGAAAAGGCAATCCTCGGGGAATTTAAAATTTTCGACAGGAAAAAATTATTTTTTGGCAAATTCACTATAGAAAAGGCAATCCTCGGCGTATTTAAAATTTGCGACAGAAAAAATATTATTTTGACAAATTCACTATAGAAGAGGCAATCCTCGGCGTATTCAAAATTTGCGACAGTAAAAAATATTATTTTGACAAATTCACTAAAGAAAAGGCAATCCTCGGCGTATTTAAAATTTGCGACAGTAAAAAATTATTTTTTGATAAATTTACTATAGAAAAGGCAATACTCGGCGTGTTTAAAATTTTCGACTGTAAAAAATTATTTTTTGACAAATTCACTATAGAAAATGCAATCCTCGGCGCATTTAAAATTTGCGACAGTAAAAAATATTATTTTGACCAATTCACTATAGAAAAGGCAATCCTCGGCGCATTTAAAATTTGCGACAGTAAAAAATATTATTTTGACAAATTCACTATAGAGAAGGCAATCCTCGGCGTATTTGAAATTTGCGACAGTGAAAAATTATTTTTTGAAAAATTTACTATAGAAAATTAAATCCTCGGTATATTGAAAATTTGCGACAGTAAAAAAATATTTTTGGACAAATTCACTATAGAAAAGGCAATCCTCGGCGTATTTAAAATTTGCGACAGTAAAAAATATTATTTAACAAATTCACTATAGAAAAGGCAATCCTCGGCGTATTTAAAATTTGCGACAGTAAAAAATTATGTTTTGAAAAATTTACTATAGAAAAGGCAATCCCCGGCGTATTTAAAATTTGCGACAGCAAAAAATAATTTTTCGAAAAATTCACTATAGAAAAGGCAATCATCGGTATATTTAAAATTTGCCACAGTAAAAATTTATTTTTTGACAAATTCACTATAGAAAATGCAATCCTCGGCGTATTTAAAATTTGCGACACTAAAAAATTATTTTTTGAAAAATTTACTATAAAAAAGGCAATCCTCGGCATATTTAAAATTTGCGACAGTAAAAAATTATTTTTTGAAAAATTTACTATAGAAAAGGCAATCCTCGGCGTATTTAAAATTTGCGACAGCAAGAAATAATTTTTTGAAAAATTCACTATAGAAAATTAAATCCTTTGTATATTTAAAATTTGCTACAGTAAAAAATTATTTTTTGACAAATTCACTGTAGAAAAGGCAATCCTCTGTATATTTAAAATTTGCGACAGTAAAAAATTATTTTTTGACAAATTCACTATAGAAAAGGCAATCCTCGGGGAATTTAAAATTTTCGACAGGAAAAAATTATTTTTTGGCAAATTCACTATAGAAAAGGCAATCCTCGGCGTATTTAAAATTTGCGACAGAAAAAATATTATTTTGACAAATTCACTATAGAAAAGGCAATCCTCGGCGTATTCAAAATTTGCGACAGTAAAAAATATTATTTTGACAAATTCACTAAAGAAAAGGCAATCCTCGGCGTATTTAAAATTTGCGACAGTAAAAAATTATTTTTTGAAAAGGCAATCCTCGGCGTATTTAAAATTTGCGACAGAAAAGATATTATTTTGACAAATTCACTATAGAAAAGGCAATCCTCGGCGCATTTAAAATATGCGACAGTAAAAAATATTATTTTGACCAATTCACTATAGAAAAAGGCAATCCTCGGCGTATTTAAAATTTGCGACAACAAAAAATAATTTTTTGAAAAATTCACTATAGAAAATTAAATCCTTTGTATATTTAAAATTTGCTACAGTAAAAAATTATTTTTTGACAAATTCACTATATAAAAGGCAATCCTCGGGGAATTTAAAATTTTCGACAGGAAAAAATTATTTTTTGACAAATTCTCTATAGAAAAGGGAATCCTCGGCGTATTTAAAATTTGCGACAGAAAAAATATTATTTTGACAAAGTCACTATAGAAAAGGCAATCCTCGGCGTATTCAAAATTTGCGACAGTAAAAAATATTATTTTGACAAATTCACTAAAGAAAAGGCAATCCTCGGCGTATTTAAAATTTGCGAGAGTAAAAAATTATTTTTTGATAAATTTACTATAGAAAAGGCAAAACTCGGCGTGTTTAAAATTTTCGACTGTAAAAAATTATTTTTTGACAAATTCACTATAGAAAATGCAATCCTCGGCGCATTTAAAATTTGCGACAGTAAAAAATATTATTTTGACCAATTCACTATAGATAAGGCAATCCTCGGCGTATTTAAAATTTGCGATAGCAAAAAATTATTTTTTGAAAAATTTACTATAGAAAAGGCAATACTCGGCGTGTTTAAAATTTTCGACTGTAAAAAATTATTTTTTGACAAATTCACTATAGAAAGTGCAATCCTCGGGGCGCATTTAAAATTTGCGACAGTAAAAAATATTATTTTGACCAATCCACTATAGAAAAGGCAATCCTCGGCGTATTTAAAATTTGCGACAGTAAAAAATTATTTTTTGAAAAATTTACTATAGAAAAGGCAATCCTCGGCGTATTTAAAATTTGCGACAGCAAAAAAATAATTTTTTGAAAAATTCACTACAGAAAATTAAATCCTTTTTATAATTTAAATTAGCTACAGTAAAAAATTATTTTTTGACAAATTCACTGTAGAAAAGGCAATCCTCTGTATATTTAAAATTTGCGACAGTAAAAAATTATTTTTTGACAAATTCACTATAGAAAAGGCAATCCTCGGGGAATTTAAAATTTTCGACGGAAAAAATTATTTTTTGACAAATTCACTATAGAAAAGGGAATCCTTGGCGTATTTAAAATTTGCGACAGAAAAAATATTATTTTGACAAAGTCACTATAGAAAAGGCAATCCTCGGCGTATTCAAAATTTGCGACAGTAAAAAAATATTATTTTGACAAATTCACTAAAGAAAAGGCAATCCTCGGCGTATTTAAAATTTGCGACAGTAAAATATTATTTTTTGATAAATTTACTATAGAAAAGGCAAAGCTCGGCGTGTTTAAAATTTTCGACTGTAAAAAATTATTTTTTGACAAATTCACTATAGAAAATGCAATCCTCGGCGCATTTAAAATTTGCGACAGTAAAAAATAATATTTTGACCAATTCACTATAGATAAGGCAATCCTCGGCGTATTTAAAATTTGCGATAGCAAAAAATTATTTTTTGATAAATTTACTATAGAAAAGGCAATACTCGGCGTGTTTAAAATTTTCGACTGTAAAAAATTATTTTTTGAAAAATTCACTATAGAAAATGCAATCCTCGGGGCGCATTTAAAATTTGCGACAGTAAAAAATATTATTTTGACCAATTCACTATAGAAAGGCAATCCTCGGCGTATTTAAAATTTGCGACAGCAAAAAAATAATTTTTTGAAAAATTCACTATAGAAAATTAAATCCTTTGTATATTTAAAATGCGCTACAGTAAAAAATTATTTTTTGACAAATTCACTGTAGAAAAGGCAATCCTCTGTATATTTAAAATTTGCGACAGTAAAAAATTATTTTTTGACAAATTCACTATAGCAAAGGCAATCCTCGGGGAATTTAAAATTTTCGGCAGGAAAAAATTATTTTTTGACAAATTCTCTATAGAAAAGGCAATCCTCGGCGTATTTAAAATTTGCGACAGTAAAAAATGTTATTTTGACCAATTCACTATAGAAAAGGCAATCCTCGGCGTATTTAAAATTTGCGACAGCAAAAAAATAATTTTTTGAAAAATTCACTATAGAAAATTAAATCCTTTGTATATTTAAAATGCGCTACAGTAAAAAATTATTTTTTGACAAATTCACTGTAGAAAAGGCAATCCTCTGTATATTTAAAATTTGCGACAGTAAAAAATTATTTTTTGACAAATTCACTATAGCAAAGGCAATCCTCGGGGAATTTAAAATTTTCGGCAGGAAAAAATTATTTTTTGACAAATTCACTATAGAATAAGGCAATCCTCGGCGTATTTAAAATTTGCGATAGCAAAAAATTATTTTTTGATAAATTTACTATAGAAAAGGCAAAACTCGGCGTGTTTAAAATTTTCGACTGTAAAAAATTATTTTTTTGACAAATTCTCTATAGAAAAGGCAATCCTCGGCGTATTTAAAATTTGCGACAGAAAAAATATTATTTTGACAAATTCACTAAAGAAAAGGCAATCCTCGGCGTATTTAAAATTTGCGACAGTAAAAAATTATTTTTTGATAAATTTACTATAGAAAAGGCAATACTCGGCGTGTTTAAAATTTTCGACTGTAAAAAATTATTTTTTGACAAATTCACTATAGAAAATGCAATACTCGGCGCATTTAAAATTTGCCACAGTAAAAAATATTATTTTGACTAATTCACTATAGAAAAGGCAATCCTCGGCGTATTTAAAATTTGCGACAGTAAAAAATTATTTTTTGAAAAATTTACTATAGAAAAGGCAATCCTCTGCGTATTTAAAATTTGCGACAGCAAAAAATAATTTTTTGAAAAATTCACTATAGAAAATTAAATCCTTTGTATATTTAAAATTTGCTACAGTAAAAAATTATTTTTTGACAAATTCACTATAGAAAAGGCAATCCTCTGTATATTTAAAATTTGCGACAGTAAAAAATTATTTTTTGACAAATTCACTATAGAAAAAGGCAATCCTCGGGGAATTTAAAATTTTCGACAGGAAAAAATTATTTTTTTACAAATTCACTATAGAAAAGGCAATCCTCGGCGTATTTAAAATTTGCGATAGTAAAAAATTATTGTTTGACAAATTCACTATAGAAAAGGCAATCCGCGGCGTATTTAAAATTTGCGACAGTAAAAAAATATTATTTTGACAAATTCACGGTACATCAATCAATCAATTTTTCGCAAATTTTAAATATACCGAGGATTGCCTTTTCTATAGTGAATTTGTCAAACAATAATTTTTTTCCTGTCGCAAATTTTAAATATACCGAGGATTGCCATTTCTATAGTAAATTTGTCAAAATAATATTTTTTACTGCCGCAAATTTTTAATACTCCGAGGATTGCCCTTTCTATAGTGAATTTGTCAAAAAATAAATTTTTACAGTGGCAAATTTTAAATATGCCGATGATTGCCTTTTCTATAGTGAATTTTTCAAAAAATTATTTTTTGCTGTCGCAAATTTTAAATGCGCCGAGGATTGCCTTTTCTATAGTAAATTTTTCAAAAAATAATTTTTACTGTCGCAAATTTTAAATACGCCGAGTATTGCCTTTTCTATAGTAAATTTTTCAAGAAATTATTTTTTACGGTCGCAAATTTTAAATACGCCGGGGATTGCCTGTTCTATAGCGAATTTGTCAAAAAATAATTTTTTACTGTCGAAAATTTTAAATAAGCCGAGGATTGCCTTTTCTATAGTGAATTTGTCAAAAAAGAATTTTTTACTGTCGCAAATTTTAAACATACCGAGGATTGCCTTTTCTATAGTGAATTTGTCAAAATAATATTTTTTATTGTCGCAAATTTTAAATACGCCGAGAATTGCATTTTCTATAGTGAATTTGTCAAAAAATAATTTTTTACTGTCGAAAATTTTAAACACGCCGAGTATTGCCTTTTCTGTAGTGAATTTGTCAAAAAATAATTTTTTACTGTCGCAAATTTTAAATACGCCGAGGATTGCCTTTTCTTTAGTGAATTTGTCAAAATAATATTTTTTAATGTCGCAAATTTTAAATACGCCGAGGATTGCCTTTTCTGTAGTGAATTTGTCAAAAAATAATTTTTTACTGTCGCAAATTTTAAATTCGTCGAGGATTGCCTTTTCTATAGTGAATTTGTCAAAAAATAATTTTTTAATGTCGCAAATTTTAAATATACCGAGGATTGCCTTTTCTATAGTGAATTTTTCAAAAAATTATTTTTTACTGTCGCAAATTTTAAATACGCCGAGGATTGCCTTTTCTATAGTAAAATTTTCAACAAATTATTTTTTACAGTCACAAATTTTAAATACGCCGAACATTACCTTTTCTATGGTGAATTTGTCAAATAATAATTTTTTACTGTCGAAAATTTTAAGTACCCCGAGGATTGCTTTTCTATAGTGAATTTGCCAAAAAATTATTTTTACTGTCGCAAATTTTAAACGTACCGATGATTGCGTTTTCTATAGTGAATTTTGCAAAAAATTATTTTTTGCTGTCGCAAATTTTAAATACGCCGAGGATTGCCTTTTCTATAGTGAATTTTTCAAAAAATTACTTTTTGCTGTCGCAAATTTTAAATACGCCGAGGATTGCCTTTTCTATAGTAAATTTTTCAAAACATAATTTTTTACTGTCGCAACTTTTAAATACGCTATGGATTGCCTTTTCTATAGTGAATTTGTCAAAAAATAATTTTTTCCTGTCGAAAATTTTAAATTCCCCGAGGATTGCCTTTTCTATAGTGAATTTGTCAAAAAATAATGTTTTACTGTCAGAAATTTTAAATATACAGAGGATTGCCTTTTCTATAGTGAATTTGTCAAAAAATAATTTTTTACTGTAGCAAATTTTAGACATACCGAGGATTTTTCTATAGTAAGTTTTTCAAAAAATAATCTTTTCCTGTCAAAAATTTTAAATTCCCCGAGGATTGCCTTCTCTATAGTGAATTTGTCAAAATAATATTTTTTACTGTCGCAAATTTTAAATACGCCGTGGATTGCCTTTTCTATAGTGAATTTGTCAAACAATAATTTTTACTGTCGAAAATTTTAAACACGTCGAGAATTGCCTTTTCTATAGTAAATTTTTCAAAAAAATTATATTTTACTATCGCAAGTTTTAAATACGCCGAGTATTGCCTTTTCTATAGTAAATTTTTCAAAAATTATTTTTTACTGTCGCAAATTTAAAATACGCCGATGATTGCCTTTTCTATAGCGAATTTGTCAAAATAATATTTTTTACTGTCGCAAATTTTAAATACGCCGAGGATTGCCTTTTCTATAGTGAATTTGTCAAAAAATAATTTTTTACTGTCAGAAATTTTAAATATACGGAGGATTTAATTTTCTAGAGTGAATTTTTCAAAAAATAATTTTTTACTGTATAGTGAATTTTTCAAAAAAATTATTTTTTTGCTGTCGCAAATTTTAAATACGCCGAGGATTGCCTTTTCTGCAGTAAATTTTTCAAAAAATAATTTTTTACTGTCGAAAAATTTTAAATACGCCGCGGATTGCCTTTTCTATAATGAATTGGTCAAAATAATATTTTTTACTGTCGCAAATTTTAAATGCGCCGAGGATTGCCTTTTCTATAGTGAATTTGTCAAAAAATAATTTTTTCCTGTCGCAAATTTTAAATATACCGAGGATTGCCTTTTCTATAGTGAATTTGTCAAAAATAATTTTTTACTGTAGCAAATTTTAAATATACCAAGGATTTAATTTTCTATAGTGAATTTTTCAAAAAATTATTTTTTGCTGTCGAAAATTTTAAACACGGCGAGTATTGCCTTTTCTATAGTAAATTTTTCAAAAAATAATTTTTTACTGTCGCAAATTTTAAATACGCCGAGGATTGCCTTTTCTATAGTGAATTGGTCAAAGTATATTTTTATACTGTCGCAAATTTTAAATGCGCCGAGGATTGCCTTTTCTATAGTGAATTTGTCAAAAATAGTTTTTTACTGTCGCAAATTTTAAATATACCGAGGATTTAATTTTCTATAGTGAATTTTTCAAAAAATTATTTTTTGCTGTCGCAAATTTTAAATACGCCGAGGATTGCCTTTTCTATAGTAAATTTTCAAAAATAATTTTTACTGTCGCAAATTTTAAATACGCCGAGTATTGCCTTTTCTATAGTAAATTTTTCAAGAAATTATTTTTTACGGTCGCAAATTTTAAATACGCCGAGTATTGCCTTTTCTATAGTGAATTTTTCAAAAAATTATTTTTTGCTGTCGCAAATTTTAAATACGCCGAGGATTGCCTTTTCTATAGTAAATTTTTCAAAACATAATTTTTTACTGTCGCAACTTTTAAATACGCCGAGGATTGCCTTTTCTATAGTGAATTTGTCAAAAAATAATTTTTCCTGTCGAAAATTTTAAATTCCCCGAGGATTGCCTTTTTCTATAGTGAATTTGTCAAAAAATAATTTTTTACTGTCAGAAATTTTAAATATACAGAGGATTGTCTTTTCTATAGTGAATTGTCAAAAAATAATTTTTTACTGTAGCAAATTTTAAATATACCGAGGATTTAATTTTCTATAGTAAAGTTTTCAAAAAATAATTTTTTCCTGTCGAAAATTTTAAATTCCCGAGGATTGCCTTCTCTATAGTGAATTTGTCAAAATAATATTATTTACTGTCGCAAAATTTTAAATACGCCGTGGATTGCCTTTTCTATAGTGAATTTGTCAAACAATAATTTTTTACTGTCGAAAATTTTAAACACGTCGAGAATTGCCTTTTCTATAGTAAATTTTTCAAAAAATTATATTTTACTATCGCAAGTTTTAAATACGCCGAGTATTGCCTTTTCTATAGTAAATTTTAAAAAAATTATTTTTTACTGTCGCAAATTTAAAATACGCCGATGATAGCCTTTTCTATAGTGAATTTGTCAAAATAAAATTTTTTACTGTCGCAAATTTTAAATACGCCGAGGATTGCCTTTTCTATAGTGAATTTGTCAAAAAATAATTTTCCTGTCGACAATTTTAAACACGTCGAGAATTGCCTTTTCTATAGTAAATTTTTCAAAAAATTATATTTTACTATCGCAAGTTTTAAATACGCCGAGTATTGCCTTTTCTATAGTACAAAAAATTATTTTTTACTGTCGCAAATTTAAAATACGCCGATGATTGCCTTTTCTATAGTGAATTTGTCAAAATAATATTTTTTGCTGTCGCAAATTTTAAATACGCCGAGGATTGCCTTTTCTGTAGTAAATTTTTCAAAAAATAATTTTTTACTGTCGCAAATTTTAAATACGCCGCGGATTGCCTTTTCTAGTGAATTGGTCAAAATAATATTTTTACTGTCGCAAATTTAAATGCGCCGAGTATTGCCTTTCTATAGTGAATTTGTCAAAAAATAATTTTTTCCTGTCGCAAATTTTAAATATACCGAGGATTGCCTTTTCTATAGTGAATTTGTCAAAAAATAATTTTTTACTGTAGCAAATTTTAAATATACCAAGGATTTAATTTTCTATAGTAAATTTTTCAAAAATTATTTTTTGTTGTCGAAAATTTAAACACGGCGAGTATTGCCTTTTCTATAGTAAATTTTTCAAAAAATAATTTTTTACTGTCGCAAATTTAAATACGCCGAGGATTGCCCTTTTCTATAGTGAATTGGTCAAAATAATATTTTTTACTGTCGCAAATTTTAAATGCGCCGAGATTGCCTTTTCTATAGTGAATTTGTCAAAAAATAGTTTTTACTGTCGCAAATTTTAAATATACCGAGGATTTAGTTTTCTATAGTGAATTTTTCAAAAAATTATTTTTTGCTGTCGCCAATTTTAACTACGCCGTGGATTGCCTTTTCTATAGTAAATTTTTCAAAAAATAATTTTTACTGTCGCAAATTTTAAATACGCCGAGTATTGCCTTTTCTATAGTAAATTTTTCAAAAATTATTTTTTGTTGTCGAAAATTTTAAACACGGCGAGTATTGCCTTTTCTATAGTAAATTTTTCAAAAAATAATTTTTTACTGTCGCAAATTTTAAATACGCCGCGGATTGCCTTTTCTATAGTGAATTGGTCAAAATAATATTTTTTACTGTCGCAAATTTTAAATGCGCCGAGTATTGCCTTTTCTATAGTGAATTTGTCAAAAAATAATTTTTTCCTGTCGCAAATTTTAAATATACCGAGGATTGCCTTTTCTATAGTGAATTTGTCAAAAAATAATTTTTTACTGTAGCAAATTTTAAATATACCAAGGATTTAATTTTCTATAGTAAATTTTTCAAAAAATTATTTTTTGTTGTCGAAAATTTTAAACACGGCGAGTATTGCCTTTTCTATAGTAAATTTTTCAAAAAATAATTTTTTACTGTCGCAAATTTTAAATACGCCGCGGATTGCCTTTTCTATAGTGAATTGGTCAAAATAATATTTTTTACTGTCGCAAATTTTAAATGCGCCGAGTATTGCCTTTTCTATAGTGAATTTGTCAAAAAATAATTTTTTCCTGTCGCAAATTTTAAATATACCGAGGATTGCCTTTTCTATAGTGAATTTGTCAAAAAATAATTTTTTACTGTAGCAAATTTTAAATATACCAAGGATTTAATTTTCTATAGTAAATTTTTCAAAAAATTATTTTTTGTTGTCGAAAATTTTAAACACGGCGAGTATTGCCTTTTCTATAGTAAATTTTTCAAAAAAATAATTTTTTACTGTCGCAAATTTTAAATACGCGGAGGATTGCGTTTTCTATAGTAAATTTGTCAAAATAATATTTTTTACTGTCGCAAATTTTTAATACTCCGAGGATTGCCTTTTCTATAGTGAATTTGTCAAAATTTAAATTTTTACAGTGGCAAATTTTAAATATACCGATGATTGCCTTTTCTATCGTGAATTTTTCAAAAAATTATTTTTTGCTGTCGCAAATTTTAAATACGCCGAGGATTGCCTTTTCTATAGTAAATTTTTCAAAAAATAATTTTTACTGTCGCAAATTTTAAATACGCCGAGTATTGCCTTTTCTATAGTAAATTTTTCAAGAAATTATTTTTTACGGTCGCAAATTTTAAATACGCCGGGGATTGCCTTTTCTATAGCGAATTTGTCAAAAAATAACTTTTCACTGTCGAAAATTTTAAATACGCCGAGGATTGCCTTTTCTATAGTGAATTTGTCAAAAAATAATTTTTTACTGTCGCAAATTTTAAACATACCGAGGATTGCCTTTTCTATAGTGAATTTGTCTAAATAATATTTTTTATGGTCGCAAATTTTAAATACGCCGAGGATTGCCTTTTCTATAGTGAATTTATCAAGGATTGCCTTTTCTATAGTGAATTTGTCAAAAAATAATTTTTTAATGTCGCAAATTTTAAATATACCGAGGATTGCCTTTTCTATAGTGAATTTTTCAAAAAATTATTTTTACTGTCGCAAATTTTAAATACGCCGAGGATTGCGTTTTCTATAGTGAATTTTTCAAAAAATTATTTTTTGCTGTCGCAAATTTTAAATACGCCGAGGATTGCCTTTTCTATAGTAAATTTTCAAAACATAATTTTTTACTGTCGCAACTTTTAAATACGCCGAGGATTGCCTTTTCTATAGTGAATTTGTCAAAAAATTATTTTTTACTGTCGCAAATTTTAAATATACCGATGATTGCGTTTTCTATAGTGAATTTTTCAAAAAATTATATTTTGCTGTCGCAAATTTTAAATACGCCGAGGATTGCCTTTTCTATAGTAAATTTTTCAAAACATAATTTTTTACTGTCGCAACTTTTAAATACCCCGAGGATTGCCTTTTCTATAGTGAATTTGCCAAAAAATTATTTTTTACTGTCGCAAATTTAAAATACGCCGAGGATTGCCTTTTTATAGTGAATTTCTCAATATAATATTTTTTACTGTCGCAAATTTTAAATACGCCGAGGATTGCCATTTCTATAGTGAATTTGTCAAAAAATAATTTTTTCCTGTCGAAAATTTTAAATTCCCCGAGGATCGCCTTTTCTATAGTGAATTTGTCAAAAAATAATTTTTTACTGTCAGAAATTTTAAATATACAGAGGATTGCCTTTTCTGTAGTGAATTTGTCAAGAAATAATTTTTTACTGTAGCAAATTTTAAATATACGAAGGATTAAATTTTCTATAGTGAATTTTTCAAAAAATTAGTTTTTGCTGTCGCAAATTTTAAATACGCCGAGGATTGCCTTTTCTGTAGTAAATTTTTCAAAAAATAATTTTTTACTGTCGCAAATTTTAAATACGCCGCGGATTGCCTTTTCTATAGTGAATTGGTCAAAATAATATTTTTTACTGTCGCAAATTTTAAATGCGCCGAGGATTGCCTTTTCTATAGTGAATTTGTCAAAAAATAATTTTTTCCTGTCGCAAATTTTAAATATACCGAGGATTGCCATTTCTATAGTAAATTTTTCAAAAAATTATATTTTACTATCGCAAGTTTTAAATACGCCGAGTATTGCCTTTTCTGTAGTAAATTTTTCAAAAAATTATTTTTTACTGTCGCAAATTTAAAATACGCCGAAGATTGCCTTTTCTATAGTGAATTTGTCAAAATAATATTTTTTACTGTCGCAAATTTAAATACGCCGAGGATTGCCTTTTCTATAGTGAATTTGACAAAAAATAATTTTTTCCTGTCGAAAATTTTAAATTCCCCGAGGATTGCCTTTTCTATAGTGAATTTTTGCGACCGTAAAAAATAATATTTTGACTAATTCACTATAGAAAAGGCAATCCTCGGCGTATTTAAAATTTGCGAGTGTAAAAAATTATTTTTTGAAAAATTTACTATAGAAAAGGCAATCCTCTGCGTATTTAAAATTTGCGACAGTGAATAATTATTTTTTGAAAAATTTACTATAGAAAAGGCAATCCTCGGCGTATTTAAAATTTGCGACAGCAAAAAATAATTTTTTGAAAAATTCACCATCGAAAATTAAATCCTCCGTATATTTAAAATTTGCTACAGTAAAAAATTATTTTTTGACAAATTCACTATAGAAAAGGCAATCCTCGGCGTATTTAAAATTTGCGACAGTAAAAAATATTATTTTGACAAATTCACTATAGAAAAGGCAATCTTCGGCGTATTTAAAATTTGCGACATTAAATAATTATTTTTTGAAAAATTTACTATAGAAAAGGCAATCCTCGGCGTATTTAAAATTTGCGACAATAAAAAATTATTTTTTAAAAAATTTACTATAGAAAAGAGCAATCCTCGGCGTATTTAAAATTTGCGACAGCAAAAAATAATTTTTTGAAAAATTCACTATAGAAAATTAAATCCTCGGTATATTTAAAATGTGCGACAGTAAAAACTATTGTTTGACAAATTCACTATAGAAAAGGCAATCCTCGGTATGTTTAAAATTTGCGACAGTAAAAAATAATTTTTTGACAAATTCAATATAGAAAAGGCAATCCTCGGCGTATTTAAATTTTCGACAGTAAAAAATTATTTTTTGACAAATTCGCTATAGAAAAGGCAATCCTCGGCATATTTAAAATTTGCGACAGTAAAAATTATTTTTTGAAAAATTTACTACAGAAAAGGCAATCCTCGGCGTATTTAAAATTTGCGACAGCAAAAAATAATTTTTTGAAAAATTCACTATAGAAAAGGCAATCCCCGGCGTATTTAAAATTTGAGACAGTAAAAAAATAATTTTTTGAAAAATTTACTATAGAAAAGGCAATCCTCGGTATATTTAAAATTTGTCACAGTAAAAATTTATTTTTTGACAAATTCACTATAGAAAAGGCAATCCTCGGCGTATTTAAAATTTGCGACCGTAAAAAATAATATTTTGACTAATTCACTATAGAAAAGGCAATCCTCGGCGTATTTAAAATTTGCGACAGTAAAAAATCATTTTTTGAAAAATTCACTATAGAAAAGGCAATCCTCGGTATATTTAAAATTTGCGACAGTAAACAATTATTTTTTGACAAATTCACTATAGAAAAGGCAATCCTCGGCGTATTTAAAATTTGCGACAGAAAAAAATAATTTTTTGAAAAATTTACTATAGAAGAGGCAATTCTCGGCGTATTTAAAATTTGCGACAGAAAAAAATAATTTTTTGAAAAATTCACTATAGAAAAGGCAATCCTAGATATATTTAAAATTTGCGACAGTAAAAAATTATTTTTTGACAAATTCACTATAGAAAAGGCAATCCTCGGCGTATTTAAAATTTGCGACAGTAAAAAATTATTTTTTGACAAATTCACTATAGAAAAGGCAATCCTCGGCGTATTTAAAATTTGCGACAGTAAAAAATATTATTTTGACAAATTCACTAAAGGAAAGGCAATCCTCGGCGTATTTAAAATTTGCGACAGTAAAAAATTATTTTTTGATAAATTTACTATAGAAAAGGCAATACTCGGCGTGTTTAAAATTTTCGACAGTAAAAAATTATTTTTTGACAAATTCACTATAGAAAATGCAATCCTCGGCGTATTTAAAATTTGCGACAGTAAAAAATATTATTTTGACAAATTCACTATAGAAAAAGCAATCCTCGGTATGTTTAAAATTTGCGACAGTAAAAAATTATTTTTTGACAAATTCACTATAGAAAAGGCAATCCTCGGCGTATTTAAAATTTTCGACAGTAAAAAATTATTTTTTGACAAATTCGCTATAGAAAAGGCAATCCCCGGCGTATTTAAAATTTGCGACCGTAAAAAATAATTTCTTGAAAAATTTACTATAGGAAAGGCAATCCTCTGCATATTTAAAATTTGCGACAGTAAAAATTATTTTTTGAAAAATTTACTATAGAAAAGGCAATCCTCGGCGTATTTAAAATTTGCGACAGTAAAAAATAATTTTTTTAAAAATTCACTATAGAAAAGGCAATCCTCGATATATTTAAAATTTGCGACAGTAAAAAATTATTTTTTGACAAATTCACTATAGAAAAGGCAATCCTCGGCGTATTTAAAATTTGCGACAGTAAAAAATTATTTTTTGAAAAATTTACTATAGAAAAGGCAATCCTCGGCGTATTTAAAATGTGCGACAGTGAAAAATTATTTTTTGACAAATTCACTATAGAAAAGGCAATCCTCGGCGTATTTAAAATTTGCGACAGAAAAAAATAATTTTTTGAAAAATTTACTATAGAAGAGGCAATCCTCGGCGTATTTAAAATTTGCGACAGAAAAAAATAATTTTTTGAAAAATTCACTATAGAAAAGGCAATCCTCGATATATTTAAAATTTGCGACAGTAAAAAATTATTTTTTGACAAATTCACTATAGAAAAGGCAAACCTCGGCGTATTTAAAATTTGCGACAGTAAAAAATTATTTTTTGACAAATTCACTATAGAAAAGGCAATCCTCGGCGTATTTAAAATTTGCGACAGTAAAAAATATTATTTTGACAAATTCACTAAAGGAAAGGCAATCCTCGGCGTATTTAAAATTTGCGACAGTAAAAAATTATTTTTTGATAAATTTACTATAGAAAAGGCAATACTTGGCGTGTGTAAAATTTTCGACAGTAAAAAATTCTTTTTTGACAAATTCACTATAGAAAATGCAATCCTCGGCGTATTTAAAATTTGCGACAGTAAAAAATATTATTTTGACAAATTCACTATAGAAAAAGCAATCCTCGGTATGTTTAAAATTTGCGACAGTAAAAAATTATTTTTTTGACAAATTCACTATAGAAAAGGCAATCCTCGGCGTATTTAAAATTTTCGACAGTAAAAAATTATTTTTTGACAAATTCGCTATAGAAAAGGCAATCCCCGGCGTATTTAAAATTTGCGACCGTATAAAATAATTTCTTGAAAAATTTACTATAGAAAAGGCAATCCTCGGCATATTTAAAATTTGCGACAGTAAAAATTATTTTTTGAAAAATTTACTATAGAAAAGGCAATCCTCGGCGTATTTAAAATTTGCGACAGTAAAAAATTATTTTTTGACAAATTACTATAGAAAAGGCAATCCTCGGCGTATTTAAAATTTGCGACAGAAAAAAATAATTTTTTGAAAAATTTACTATAGAAGAGGCAATCCTCGGCGTATTTAAAATTTGCGACAGTAAAAAAATTATTTTTTGACAAATTCACTATAGAAAAGGCAATCCTCGGCGTATTTAAAATTTGCGACAGTAAAAAATTATTTTTTGACAAATTCACTATAGAAAAGGCTAGCCTCGGCGTATTTAAAATTTGCGACAGTAAAAAATTATTTTTTGGCAAATTCACTATAGAAAAGGCAATCCTCGCCGTATTTAAAATTTGCGACAGAAAAAAATAATTTTTTGAAAAATTTACTATAGAAGAGGCAATCCTCGGCGTATTTAAAATTTGCGACAGTGAAAAATAATTTTTTGAAAAATTCACTATAGAAAAGGCAATCCTCGGTATATTTAAAATTTGCGACAGTAAAAAATTATTTTTTGACAAATTCACTATAGAAAAGGCAATCCTCGGCGTATTAAAATTTGCGACAGTAAAAAATTATTTTTTGAAAAATTTACTATAGAAAAGGCAATCCTCGGCGTATTTAAAATGTGCGACAGTAAAAAATTATTTTTTGACAAATTCACTATAGAAAAGGCAATCCTCGGCGTATTTAAAATTTGCGACAGAAAAAAATAATTTTTTGAAAAATTTGCTATAGAAGAGGCAATCCTCGGCGTATTTAAAATTTGGGACAGAAAAAAATAATTTTTTGAAAAATTCACTATAGAAAAGGCAATCCTCGATATATTTAAAATTTGCGACAGTAAAAAATTATTTTTTGACAAATTCACTATAGAAAAGGCAATCCTCGGCATATTTAAAATTTGCGACATTAAAAAATTATTTTTTGACAAATTCACTATAGAAAAGGCAATCCTCGGCGTATTTAAAATTTGCGACAGTAAAAAATATTATTTTGACAAATTCACTAAATGAAAGGCAATCCTCGGCGTATTTAAAATTTGCGACAGTAAAAAATTATTTTTTGATAAATTTACTATAGAAAATGCAATACTCGGCGTGTTTAAAATTTTCGACAGTAAAAAATTATTTTTTGACAAATTCACTATAGAAAATGCAATCCTCGGCGTATTTAAAATTTGCGACAGTAAAAAATATTATTTTGACAAATTCACTATAGAAAAAGCAATCCTCGGTATGTTTAAAATTTGCGACAGTAAAAAATTATTTTTTGACAAATTCACTATAGAAAAGGCAATCCTCGGCGTATTTTAAATTTTCGACAGTAAAAAATTATTGTTTGACAAATTCGCTATAGAAAAGGCAATCCCCGGCGTATTTAAAATTTGCGACCGTAAAAAATAATTTCTTGAAAAATTTACTATAGGAAAGGCAATCCTAGGCATATTTAAAATTTGCGACAGTAAAAATTATTTTTTGAAAAATTTACTATAGAAAAGGCAATCCTAGGCTTATTTAAAATTTGCGACAGTAAAAAATTATTTTTTGACAAATTACTATAGAAAAGGCAATCCTCGGCGTATTTAAAATTTGCGACAGAAAAAAAATAATTTTTTGAAAAATTTACTATAGAAGAGGCAATCCTCGGCGAATTTAAAATTTGCGACAGTAAAAAAATTATTTTTTTGACAAATTCACTATAGAAAAGGCAATCCTCGGCGTATTTAAAATTTGCGACAGTAAAAAATTATTTTTTGACAAATTCACTATAGAAAAGGCTAGCCTCGGCGTATTTAAAATTTGCGACAGTAAAAAATTATTTTTTGACAAATTCACTATAGAAAAGGCAATCCTCGCCGTATTTAAAATTTGCGACAGAAAAAAATAATTTTTTGAAAAATTTACTATAGAAGAGGCAATCCTCGGCGTATTTAAAATTTGCGACAGAAAAAAATAATTTTTTGAAATATTCAATATAGAAAAGGCAATCCTCGATATATTTAAAATTTGCGACAGTAAAAAATTATTTTTTGACAAATTCACTATAGAAAAGGCAATCCTCGGCGTATTTAAAATTTGCGACAGTAAAAAATTATTTTTTGACAAATTCACTATAGAAAAGGCAATCCTCGGCGTATTTAAAATTTGCGACAGTAAAAAATATTATTTTGACAAATTCACTAAAGGAAAGGCAATCCTCGGCGTATTTAAAATATGCGACAGTAAAAAATTATTTTTTGATAAATTTACTATAGAAAAGGCAATACTCGGCGTGTTTAAAATTTTCGACAGTAAAAAATTATTTTTTGACAAATTCACTATAGAAAATGCAAATCCTCGGCGTATTTAAAATTTGAGTAAAAAATATTATTTTGACAAATTCACTATAGAAAAAGCAATCCTCGGTATGTTTAAAATTTGCGACAGTAAAAAATTATTTTTTGACAAATTCACTATAGAAAAGGCAATCCTCGGCGTGTTTAAAATTTTCGACAGTAAAAAATTATTTTTTGACAAATTCGCTATAGAAAAGGCAATCCATGGCGTATTTAAAATTTGCGACCGTATAAAATAATTTCTTGAAAAATTTACTATAGGAAAGGCAATCCTCGGCATATTTAAAATTTGCGACAGTAAAAATTATTTTTTGAAAAATTTACTATAGAAAAGGCAATCCTCGGCGTATTTAAAATTTGCGACAGTAAGAAATTATTTTTTGACAAATTACTATAGAAAAGGCAATCCTCGGCGTATTTAAAATTTGCGACAGAAAAAAATAATTTTTTGAAAAATTTACTATAGAAGAGGCAATCCTCGGCGTATTTAAAATTTGCGACAGTAAAAAAATTATTTTTTGACAAATTCACTATAGAAAAGGCAATCCTCGGCGTATTTAAAATTTGCGACAGTAAAAAATTATTTTTTGACAAATTCACTATAGAAAAGGCTAGCCTTGGCCTATTTAAAATTTGCGACAGTAAAAAATTATTTTTTGGCAAATTCACTATAGAAAAGGCAATCCTCGCCGTATTTAAAATTTGCGACAGAAAAAAATAATTTTTTGAAAAATTTACTATAGAAGAGGCAATCCTCGGCGTATTTAAAATTTGCGACAGTGAAAAATAATTTTTTGAAAAATTCACTATAGAAAAGGCAATCCTCGGTATATTTAAAATTTGCGACAGTAAAAAATTATTTTTTGACAAATTCACTATAGAAAAGGCAATCCTCGGCGTATTTAAAATTTGCGACAGTAAAAAATTATTTTTTGAAAAATTTACTATAGAAAAGGCAATCCTCGGCGTATTTAAAATGTGCGACAGTAAAAAATTATTTTTTGACAAATGCACTATAGAAAAGGCAATCCTCGGCGTATTTAAAATTTGCGACAGAAAAAAATAATTTTTTGAAAAATTTACTATAGAAGAGGCAATCCTCGGCGTATTTAAAATTTGCGACAGAAAAAAATAATTTTTTGAAAAATTCACTATAGAAAAGGCAATCCTCGATATATTTAAAATTTGCGACAGTAAAAAATTATTTTTTGACAAATTCACTATAGAAAAGGCAATCCTCGGCGTATTTAAAATTTGCGACATTAAAAAATTATTTTTTGACAAATTCACTATAGAAAAGGCAATCCTCGGCGTATTTAAAATTTGCGACAGTAAAAAATATTATTTTGACAAATTCACTAAATGAAAGGCAATCCTCGGCGTATTTAAAATTTGCGACAGTAAAAAATTATTTTTTGACAAATTCACTATAGAAAAGGCAATCCTCGGCGTATTTTAAATTTTCGACAGTAAAAAATTATTGTTTGACAAATTCGCTATAGAAAAGGCAATCCCCGGCGTATTTAAAATTTGCGACCGTAAAAAATAATTTCTTGAAAAATTTACTATAGGAAAGGCAATCCTAGGCATATTTAAAATTTGCGACAGTAAAAATTATTTTTTGAAAAATTTACTATAGAAAAGGCAATCCTCGGCGTATTTAAAATTTGCGACAGTAAAAAATTATTTTTGATAAATTTACTATAGAAAATGCAATCCTCGGCGTGTTTAAAATTTTCGACAGTAAAAAATTATTTTTTGACAAATTCGCTATAGAAAAGGCAATCCCCGGCGTATTTAAAATTTGCGACCGTATAAAATAATTTCTTGAAAAATTTACTATAGGAAAGGCAATCCTCGGCATATTTAAAATTTGCGACAGTAAAAATTATTTTTTGAAAAATTTACTATAGAAAAGGCAATCCTCGGCGTATTTAAATTTTGCGACAGTAAGAAATTATTTTTTGACAAATTACTATAGAAAAGGCAATCCTCGGCGTATTTAAAATTTGCGACAGAAAAAAATAATTTTTTGAAAAATTTACTATAGAAGAGGCAATCCTCGGCGTATTTAAAATTTGCGACAGTAAAAAAATTATTTTTTGACAAATTCACTATAGAAAAGACAATCCTCGGCGTATTTAAAATTTGCGACAGTAAAAAATTATTTTTTGACAAATTCACTATAGAAAAGGCTAGCCTCGGCGTATTTAAAATTTGCGACAGTAAAAAATTATTTTTTGGCAAATTCACTATAGAAAAGGCAATCCTCGCCGTATTTAAAATTTGCGACAGAAAAACAAATTTTTTGAAAAATTTACTATAGAAGAGGCAATCCTCGGCGTATTTAAAATTTGCGACAGTAAAAAATAATTTTTTGAAAAATTCACTATAGAAAAGGCAATCCTCGGTATATTTAAAATTTGCGACAGTAAAAAATTATTTTTTGACAAATTCACTATAGAAAAGGCAATCCTCGGCGTATTTAAAATTTGCGACAGTAGAAAATTATTTTTTGAAAAATTTACTATAGAAAAGGCAATCCTCGGCGTATTTAAAATGTGCGACAGTAAAAAATTATTTTTGACAAATTCACTATAGAAAAGGCAATCCTCGGCGTATTTAAAATTTGCGACAGAAAAAAATAATTTTTTGAAAAATTTACTATAGAAGAGGCAATCCTCGGCGTATTTAAAATTTGCGACAGAAAAAAATAATTTTTTGAAAAATTCACTATAGAAAAGGCAATCCTCGATATATTTAAAATTTGCGACAGTAAAAAAATATTTTTTGACAAATTCACTATAGAAATGGCAATCCTCGGCGTATTTAAAATTTGCGACATTAAAAAATTATTTTTTGACAAATTCACTATAGAAAAGGCAATCCTCGGCGTATTTAAAATTTGCGACAGTAAAAAATATTATTTTGACAAATTCACTAAATGAAAGGCAATCCTCGGCGTATTTAAAATTTGCGACAGTAAAAAAATTATTTTTTGATAAATTTACTATAGAAAAGGCAATACTCGGCGTGTTTAAAATTTTCGACAGTAAAAAATTATTTTTTGACAAATTCACTATAGAAAATGCAATCCTCGGCGTATTTATAATTTGCGACAGTAAAAAATATTATTTTGACAAATTCACTATAGAAAAAGCAATCCTCGGTATGTTTAAAATTTGCGACAGTAAAAAATTATTTTTTGACAAATTCACTATAGAAAAGGCAATCCTCGGCGTATTTTAAATTTTCGACAGTAAAAAATTATTGTTTGACAAATTCGCTATACAAAAGGCAATCCCCGGCGTATTTAAAATTTGTGACCGTAAAAAATAATTTCTTGAAAAATTTACTATAGGAAAGGCAATCCTCGGCATATTTAAAATTTGCGACAGTAAAAATTATTTTTTGAAAAATTTACTATAGAAAAGGCAATCCTCGGCGTATTTAAAATTTGCGACAGTAAAAAATTATTTTTTGACAAATTCACTATAGAAAAGGCAATCCTCGGCGTATTTAAAATTTGCGACAGAAAAAAATAATTTTTTGAAAAATTTACTATAGAAGAGGCAATCCTCGGCGTATTTAAAATTTGCGACAGTAAAAAATTATTTTTTGACAAATTCACTATAGAAAAGGCAATCCTCGGCGTATTTAAAATTTGCGACAGTAAAAAATATTATTTTGACAAATTCACTAAAGGAAAGGCAATCCTCGGCATATTTAAAATTTGCGACAGTAAAAAATTATTTTTTGATAAATTTACTATAGAAATGGCAATACTCGGCGTGTTTAAAATTTTCGACAGTAAAAAATTATTTTTTGACAAATTCACTATAGAAAAGGCAATCCTCGGCGTATTTAAAATTTGCGACAGAAAAAAATAATTTCTTGAAAAATTTACTATAGAAGAGGCAATCCTAGGCGTATTTAAAATTTGCGACAGTAAAAAATAATTTTTTGAAAAATTCACTATAGAAAAGGCAATCCTCGATATATTTAAAATTTGCGACAGTAAAAAATTATTTTTTGACAAATTCACTATAGAAAAGGCAATCCTCGGCGTATTTAAAATTTGCGACAGTAAAAAATATTATTTTGACAAATTCACTAAAGGAAAGGCAATCCTCGGCGTATTTAAAATTTGCGACAGTAAAAAATTATTTTTTGATAAATTTAATATAGAAAAGGCAATACTCGGCGTGTTTAAAATTTTCGACAGTAAAAAATTATTTTTTGACAAATTCACTATAGAAAAGGCAATCCTCGGCGTATTTAAAATTTGCGACAGAAAAAAATAATTTTTGAAAAATTTACTATAGAAAAGGCAATCCTCGATATATTTAAAATTTGCGACAGTAAAAAATTATTTTTTGACAAATTCACTATAGAAAAGGCAATCCTCGGCGTATTTAAAATTTGCGACAGTAAAAAATTATTTTTTGAAAAATTTACTATAGAAAAGGCAATCCTCGGCGTATTTAAAATGTGCGACAGTAAAAAATTATTTTTTGACAAATTCACTATAGAAAAGGCAATCCTCGGCGTATTTAAAATTTGCGACAGAAAAAAATAATTTTTTGAAAAATTTACTATAGAAGAGGCAATCCTCGGCGTATTTAAAATTTGCGACAGAAAAAAATAATTTTTTGAAAAATTCATTATAGAAAAGGCAATCCTCGATATATTTAAAATTTGCGACAGTAAAAAATTATTTTTTGACAAATTCACTATAGAAAAGGCAATCCTCGGCGTATTTAAAATTTGCGACATTAAAAAATTATTTTTTGACAAATTCACTATACAAAAGGCAATCCTCGGCGTATTTAAAATTTGCGACAGTAAAAAATATTATTTTGACAAATTCACTAAATGAAAGGCAATCCTCGGCGTATTTAAAATTTGCGACAGTAAAAAATAATTTTTTGATAAATTTACTATAGAAAAGGCAATACTCGGCGTGTTTAAAATTTTCGACAGTAAAAAATTATTTTTTGACAAATTCACTATAGAAAATGCAATCCTCGGCGTATTTAAAATTTGCGACAGTAAAAAATATTATTTTGACAAATTCACTATAGAAAAAGCAATTCTCGGTATGTTTAAAATTTGCGACAGTAAAAAATTATTTTTTGACAAATTCACTATAGAAAAGGCAATCCTCGGCGTCTTTTAAATTTTCGACAGTAAAAAATTATTTTTTGACAAATTCGCTATAGAAAAGGCAATCCCCGGCGTATTTAAAATTTGCGACCGTAAAAAATAATTTCTTGAAAAATTTACTATAGGAAAGGCAATCCTCGGCATATTTAAAATTTGCGACAGTAAAAATTATTTTTTGAAAAATTTACTATAAAAAAGGCAATCCTCGGCGTATTTAAAATTTGCGACAGTAAAAAATATTATTTTGACAAATTCACTAAAGGAAAGGCAATCCGCGGCGTATTTAAAATTTGCGAAAGTAAAAAATTATTTTTTGATAAATTTACTATAGAAAAGGCAATCCTCGGCGTATTTAAAATTTGCGACAGTAAAAAATTATTTTTTGACAAATTACTATAGAAAAGGCAATCCTCGGCGTATTTAAAATTTGCGACAAAAAAAAATAATTTTTTGAAAAATTTACTATAGAAGAGGCAATCCTCGGCGTATTTAAAATTTGCGACAGTAAAAAAATTATTTTTTGACAAATTCACTATAGAAAAGGCAATCCTCGGCGTATTTAAAATTTGCGACAGTAAAAAATTATTTTTTGACAAATTCACTATAGAAAAGGCAATCCTCGGCGTATTTAAAAGTTGCGACAGTAAAAAATATTATTTTGACAAATTCACTAAAGGAAAGGCAATCCTCGGCGTATTTAAAATTTGCGACAGTAAAAAATTATTTTTTGATAAATTACTATAGAAAAGGCAATCCTCGGCGTATTTAAAATTTGCGACAGAAAAAAATAATTTTTTGAAAAATTTACTATAGAAGAGGCAATCCTCGGCGTATTTAAAATTTGCGACAGAAAAAAATAATTTTTTGAAAAATTCACTATAGAAAAGGCAATCCTCGATATATTTAAAATTTGCGACAGTAAAAAATTATTTTTTGACAAATTCACTATAGAAAAGGCAATCCTCGGCGTATTTAAAATTTGCGACAGTAAAAAATTATTTTTTGAAAAATTTACTATAGAAAAGGCAATCCTCGGCGTATTTAAAATGTGCGACAGTGAAAAATTATTTTTTGACAAATTCACTATAGAAAAGGCAATCCTCGGCGTATTTAAAATTTGCGACAGAAAAAAATAATTTTTTGAAAAATTTACTATAGAAGAGGCAATCCTCGGCGTATTTAAAATTTGCGACAGAAAAAAATAATTTTTTGAAAAATTCACTATAGAAAAGGCAATCCTCGATATATTTCAAATTTGCGACAGTAAAAAATTATTTTTTGACAAATTCACTATAGAAAAAGCAATCCTCGGCGTATTTAAAATTTGCGACAGTAAAAAATTATTTTTTGACAAATTCACTATAGAAAAGGCAATCCTCGGCGTATTTAAAATTTGCGACAGTAAAAAATATTATTTTGACAAATTCACTAAAGGAAAGGCAATCCTCGGCGTACTTAAAATTTGCGACAGTAAAAAATTATTTTTTGATAAATTTACTATAGAAAAGGCAATACTTGGCGTGTTTAAAATTTTCGACAGTAAAAAATTCTTTTTTGACAAATTCACTATAGAAAATGCAATCCTCGGCGTATTTAAAATTTGCGACAGTAAAAAATATTATTTTGACAAATTCACTATAGAAAAAGCAGTCCTCGGTATGTTTAAAATTTGCGACAGTAAAAAATTATTTTTTGACAAATTCGCTATAGAAAAGGCAATCCCCGGCGTATTTAAAATTTGCGACCGTAAAAAATAATTTCTTGAAAAATTTACTATAGGAAAGGCAATCCTCGCCGTATTTAAAATTTGCGACAGAAAAAAATAATTTTTTGAAAAATTTACTATAGAAGAGGCAATCCTCGGCGTATTTAAAATTTGCGACAGTAAAAAAATTATTTTTTGACAAATTCACTATAGAAAAGGCAATCCTCGGCGTATTTAAAATTTGCGACAGAAAAAAATAATTTTTTGAAAAATTCACTATAGAAAAGGCAATCCTCGATATATTTAAAATTTGCGACAGTAAAAAATTATTTTTCGACAAATTCACTATAGAAAAGGCAATCCTCGGCGTATTTAAAATTTGCGACAGTAAAAAATTATTTTTTGACAAATTCACTATAGAAAAGGCAATCCTCGGCGTATTTAAAATTTGCGACAGAAAAAAAATAATTTTTTGAAAAATTTACTATAGAAGAGGCAATCCTCGGCGTATTTAAAATTTGCGACAGTAAAAAATTATTTTTTGACAAATTACTATAGAAAAGGCAATCCTCGGCTTATTTAAAATTTGCGACAGAAAAAAATAATTTTTTGAAAAATTTACTATAGAAGAGGCAATCCTCGGCGTATTTAAAATTTGCGACAGTAAAAAAATTATTTTTTGACAAATTCACTATAGAAAAGGCAATCCTCGGCGTATTTAAAATTTGCGACAGAAAAAAATAATTTTTTGAAAAATTCACTATAGAAAAGGCAATCCTCGATATATTTAAAATTTGCGACAGTAAAAAATTATTTTTCGACAAATTCACTATAGAAAAGCAATCCTCGGCGTATTTAAAATTTGCGACAGTAAAAAATTATTTTTTGACAAATTCACTATAGAAAAGGCAATCCTCGGCGTATTTAAAATTTGCGACAGTAAAAATTATTTTTTGAAAAATTTACTATAGAAAAGGCAATCCTCGGCGTATTTAAAATTTGCGACAGTAAAAAATTATTTTTTGACAAATTACTATAGAAAAGGCAATCCTCGGCGTATTTAAAATTTGCGACAGAAAAAAATAATTTTTTGAAAAATTTACTATAGAAGAGGCAATCCTCGGCGTATTTAAAATTTGCGACAGTAAAAAAATTATTTTTTGACAAATTCACTATAGAAAAGGCAATCCTCGGCGTATTTAAAATTTGCGACAGTAAAAAATTATTTTTTGACAAATTCACTATAGAAAAGGCTAGCCTCGGCGTATTTAAAATTTGCGACAGTAAAAAATTATTTTTTGACAAATTCACTATAGAAAAGGCAATCCTCGCCGTATTTAAAATTTGCGACAGAAAAAAATAATTTTTTGAAAAATTTACTATAGAAGAGGCAATCCTCGGCGTATTTAAAATTTGCGACAGTAAAAAAATTATTTTTTGACAAATTCACTATAGAAAAGGCAATCCTCGGCGTATTTAAAATTTGCGACAGAAAAAAATAATTTTTTGAAAAATTCACTATAGAAAAGGCAATCCTCGATATATTTAAAATTTGCGACAGTAAAAAATTATTTTTCGACAAATTCACTATAGAAAAGGCAATCCTCGGCGTATTTAAAATTTGCGACAGTAAAAAATTATTTTTTGACAAATTCACTATAGAAAAGGCAATCCTCGGCGTATTTAAAATTTGCGACAGAAAAAAATAATTTTTTGAAAAATTTACTATAGAAGAGGCAATCCTCGGCGTATTTAAAATTTGCGACAGTAAAAAAATTATTTTTTGACAAATTCACTATAGAAAAGGCAATCCTCGGCGTATTTAAAATTTGCGACAGTAAAAAATTATTTTTTGACAAATTCACTATAGAAAAGGCTAGCCTCGGCGTATTTAAAATTTGCGACAGTAAAAAATTATTTTTTGACAAATTCACTATAGAAAAGGCAATCCTCGCCGTATTTAAAATTTGCGACAGAAAAAAATAATTTTTTGAAAAATTTACTATAGAAGAGGCAATCCTCGGCGTATTTAAAATTTGCGACAGAAAAAAATAATTTTTTGAAAAATTCACTATAGAAAAGGCAATCCTCGATATATTTAAAATTTGCGACAGTAAAAAATTATTTTTCGACAAATTCACTATAGAAAAGGCAATCCTCGGCGTATTTAAAATTTGCGACAGTAAAAAATTATTTTTTGACAAATTCACTATAGAAAAGGCAATCCTCGGCGTATTTAAAATTTGCGACAGTAAAAAATATTATTTTGACAAATTCACTAAAGGAAAGGCAATCCTCGGCGTATTTAAAATTTGCGACAGTAAAAAATTATTTTTTGATAAATTTACTATAGAAAAGGCAATACTCGGCGTGTTTAAAATTTTCGACAGTAAAAAATTATTTTTTGACAAATTAACTATAGAAAATGCAATCCTCGGCGTATTTAAAATTTGAGTAAAAAATATTATTTTGACAAATTCACTATAGAAAAAGCAATCCTCGGTATGTTTAAAATTTGCGACAGTAAAAAATTATTTTTTGACAAATTCACTACAGAAAAGGCAATCCTCGGCGTATTTAAAATTTTCGACAATAAAAAATTATTTTTTGACAAATTCGCTATAGAAAAGGCAATCCCCGGCGTATTTAAAATTTGCGACCGTATAAAATAATTTCTTGAAAAATTTACTATAGGAAAGGCAATCCTCGGCATATTTAAAATTTGCGACAGTAAAAATTATTTTTTGAAAAATTTACTATAGAAAAGGCAATGCTCGGCGTATTTAAAATTTGCGACAGTAAAAAATTATTTTTTGACAAATTACTATAGAAAAGGCAATCCTCGGCGTATTTAAAATTTGCGACAGAAAAAAATAATTTTTTGAAAAATTTACTATAGAAGAGGTAATCCTCGGCGTATTTAAAATTTGCGACAGTAAAAAAATTATTTTTTGACAAATTCACTATAGAAAAGACAATCCTCGGCGTATTTAAAATTTGCGACAGTAAAAAATTATTTTTTGGCAAATTCACTATAGAAAAGGCAATCCTCGGTATATTTAAAATTTGCGACAGTAAAAAATTATTTTTTGACAAATTCACTATAGAAAAGGCAATCCTCGGCGTATTTAAAATTTGCGACAGTAAAAAAATTATTTTTTGACAAATTCACTATAGAAAAGACAATCCTCGGCGTATTTAAAATTTGCGACAGTAAAAAATTATTTTTTGACAAATTCACTATAGAAAAGGCTAGCCTCGGCGTATTTAAAATTTGCGACAGTAAAAAATTATTTTTTGGCAAATTTTTTAAAATTTGCGACAGAAAAAAATAATTTTTTGAAAAATTTACTATAGAAGAGGTAATCCTCGGCGTATTTAAAATTTGCGACAGTAAAAAAAATTATTTTTTGACAAATTCACTATAGAAAAGACAATCCTCGCCGTATTTAAAATTTGCGACAGAAAAAAAATAATTTTTTGAAAAATTTACTATAGAAGAGGCAATCCTCGGCGTATTTAAAATTTGCGACAGTAAAAAATAGTTTTTTGAAAAATTCACTATAGAAAAGGCAATCCTCGGTATATTTAAAATTTGCGACAGTAAAAAATTATTTTTTGACAAATTCACTATAGAAAAGGCAATCCTCGGCGTATTTAAAATTTGCGACAGTAAAAAAATTATTTTTTGAAAAATTTACTATAGAAAAGGCAATCCTCGGCGTATTTAAAATGTGCGACAGTAAAAAATTATTTTTTGACAAATTCACTATAGAAAAGGCAATCCTCGGCGTATTTAAAATTTGCGACAGAAAAAAATAATTTTTTGAAAAATTTACTATAAAAGAGGCAATCCTCGGCGTATTTAAAATTTGCGACAGAAAAAAAATAATTTTTTGAAAAATTCACTATAGAAAAGGCAATCCTCGATATATTTAAAATTTGCGACAGTAAAAAAATTATTTTTTGACAAATTCACTATAGAAAAAGGCAATCCTCGGCGTATTTAAAATTTGCGACATTAAAAAATTATTTTTTGACAAATTCACTATAGAAAAGGCAATCCTCGGAGTATTTAAAATTTGCGACAGTAAAAAATATTATTTTGACAAATTCACTAAATGAAAGGCAATCCTCGGCGTATTTAAAATTTGCGACAGTAAAAAATTATTTTTTGATAAATTTACTATAGAAAAGGCATTACTCGGCGTGTTTAAAATTTTCGACAGTAAAAAAATTATTTTTTGACAAATTCACTATAGAAAATGCAATCCTCGGCGTATTTAAAATTTGCGACAGTAAAAAATATTATTTTGACAAATTCACTATAGAAAAAGCAATCCTCGGTATGTTTAAAATTTGCGACAGTAAAAAATTATTTGTTGACAAATTCACTATAGAAAAGGCAATCCTCGGCGTATTTTAAATTTTCGAACAGTAAAAAATTATTGTTTGACAAATTCGCTATAGAAAAGGCAATCCCCGGCGTATTTAAAATTTGCGACCGTAAAAAATAATTTCTTGAAAAATTTACTATAGGAAAGGCAATCCTCGGCATATTTAAAATTTGCGACAGTAAAAATTATTTTTTGAAAAATTTACTATAGAAAAGGCAATCCTCGGCGTATTTAAAATTTGCGACAGTAAAAAATTATTTTTTGACAAATTACTATAGAAAAGGCAATCCTCGGCGTATTTAAAAATTTGCGACACAAAAAAATAATTTTTTGAAAAATTTACTATAGAAGAGGCAATCCTCGGCGTATTTATAATTTGCGACAGTAAAAAAAATTATTTTTTGAAAAATTCACTATAGAAAAGGCAATCCTAGGCGTATTTAAAATTTGCGACAGTAAAAAATTATTTTTTGACAAATTCACTATAGAAAAGGCTAGCCTCGGCGTATTTAAAATTTGCGACAGTAAAAAATTATTTTTTGACAAATTCACTATAGAAAAGGCAATCCTCGCCGTATTTAAAATTTGCGACAGAAAAAAATAATTTTTTGAAAAATTTACTATAGAAGAGGCAATCCTCGGCGTATTTAAAATTTGCGACAGAAAAAAATAATTTTTTGAAAAATTCACTATAGAAAAGGCAATCCTCGATATATTTAAAATTTGCGACAGTAAAAAATTATTTTTTGACAAATTCACTATAGAAAAGGCAATCCTCGGCGTATTTAAAATTTGCGACAGTAAAAAATTATTTTTTGACAAATTCACTATAGAAAAGGCAATCCTCGGCGTATTTAAAATTTGCGACAGTAAAAAATATTATTTTGACAAATTCACTAAAGGAAAGGCAATCCTCGGCGTATTTAAAATTTGCGACAGTAAAAAATTATTTTTTGATAAATTTACTATAGAAAAGGCAATACTCGGCGTGTTTAAAATTTTCGACAGTAAAAAATTATTTTTTGACAAATTCACTATAGAAAAATGCAATCCTCGGCGTATTTAAAATTTGAGTAAAAAATATTATTTTGACAAATTCACTATATAAAAAAGCAATCCTCGGTATGTTTAAAATTTGCGACAGTAAAAAATTATTTTTTGACAAATTCACTATAGAAAAGGCAATCCTCGGCGTATTTAAAATTTGCGACAGAAAAAAATAATTTTTTGAAAAATTTACTATAGAAGAGGCAATCCTCGGCGTATTTAAAATTTGCGACAGAAAAAAATAATTTTTTGAAAAATTCACTATAGAAAAGGCAATCCTCGATATATTTAAAATTTGCGACAGTAAAAAATCATTTTTTGACAAATTCACTATAGAAAAGGCAATCCTCGGCGTATTTAAAATTTGCGACAGTAAAAAATTATTTTTTGACAAATTCACTATAGAAAAGGCAATCCTCGGCGTATTTAAAATTTGCGAGAGTAAAAAATATTATTTTGACAAATTCACTAAAGGAAAGGCAATCCTCGGCGTATTTAAAATTTGCGACAGTAAAAAATTATTTTTTGATAAATTTACTATAGGAAAGGCAATACTCGGCGTGTTTAAAATTTTCGACAGTAAAAAATTATTTTTTGACAAATTCACTATAGAAAATGCAATCCTCGGCGTATTTAAAATTTGAGTAAAAAATATTATTTTGACAAATTCACTATAGAAAAAGCAATCCTCGGTATGTTTAAAATTTGCGACAGTAAAAAATTATTTTTTGACAAATTCACTATAGAAAAGGCAATCCTCGGCGTATTTTAAATTTTCGACAGTAAAAAATTATTGTTTGACAAATTCGCTATACAAAAGGCAATCCCCGGCGTATTTAAAATTTGTGACCGTAAAAAATAATTTCTTGAAAAATTTACTATAGGAAAGGCAATCCTCGGCATATTTAAAATTTGCGACAGTAAAAATTATTTTTTGAAAAATTTACTATAGAAAAGGCAATCCTCGGCGTATTTAAAATTTGCGACAGTAAAAAATTATTTTTTGACAAATTCACTATAGAAAAGGCAATCCTCGGCGTATTTAAAAATTTGCGACAGAAAAAAATAATTTTTTGAAAAATTTACTATAGAAGAGGCAATCCTCGGCGTATTTAAAATTTGCGACAGTAAAAAATTATTTTTTGACAAATTCACTATAGAAAAGGCAATCCTCAGCGTATTTAAAATTTGCGACAGTAAAAAATATTATTTTGACAAATTCACTAAAGGAAAGGCAATCCTCGGCGTATTTAAAATTTGCGACAGTAAAAAATTATTTTTTGATAAATTTACTATAGAAAAGGCAATACTCGGCGTGTTTAAAATTTTCGACAGTAAAAAAATTATTTTTTGACAAATTCACTATAGAAAAGGGCAATCCTCGGCGTATTTAAAATTTGCGACAGAAAAAAATAATTTCTTGAAAAATTTACTATAGAAGAGGCAATCCTAGGCGTATTTAAAATTTGCGACAGTAAAAAATAATTTTTTGAAAAATTCACTATAGAAAAGGCAATCCTCGATATATTTAAAAATTTGCGACAGTAAAAAATTATTTTTTGACAAATTCACTATAGAAAAGGCAATCCTCGGCGTATTTAAAATTTGCGACAGTAAAAAAATATTATTTTGACAAATTCACTATAGAAAAGGCAATCCTCGGCGTATTTAAAATTTGCGACAGTAAAAAATATTATTTTGACAAATTCACTAAAGGAAAGGCAATCCTCGGCGTATTTAAAATTTGCGACAGTAAAAAATTATTTTTTGACAAATTCACTATAGAAAAGGCAATCCTCGGCGTATTTAAAATTTGCGACAGAAAAAAATAATTTTTTGAAAAATTTACTATAGAAGAGGCAATCCTCGGCGTATTTAAAATTTGCGACAGTAAAAAATATTATTTTGACAAATTCACTAAAGGAAAGGCAATCCTCGGCGTATTTAAAATTTGCGACAGTAAAAAATTATTTTTTGATAAATTTACTATAGAAAAGGCAATACTCCGGCGTGTTTAAAATTTTCGACAGTAAAAAATTATTTTTTGACAAATTCACTATAGAAAAGGCAATCCTCGGCGTATTTTAAATTTTCGACAGTAAAAAATTATTGTTTGACAAATTCGCTATACAAAAGGCAATCCCCGGCGTATTTAAAATTTGTGACCGTAAAAAATAATTTCTTGAAAAATTTACTATAGGAAAGGCAAACCTCGGCATATTTAAAATTTGCGACAGTAAAAATTATTTTTTGAAAAATTTACTATAGAAAAGGCAATACTCGGCGTGTTTAAAATTTGCGACAGTAAAAAATTATTTTTTGACAAATTCACTATAGAAAAGGCAATCCTCGGCGTATTTAAAATTTGCGACAGAAAAAAATAATTTTTTGAAAAATTTACTATAGAAGAGGCAATCCTCGGCGTATTTAAAATTTGCGACAGTAAAAAATATTATTTTGACAAATTCACTAAAGGAAAGGCAATCCTCGGCGTATTTAAAATTTGCGACAGTAAAAAATTATTTTTTGATAAATTTACTATAGAAAAGGCAATACTCGGCGTGTTTAAAATTTTCGACAGTAAAAAATTATTTTTTGACAAATTCACTATGGAAAAGGCAATCCTCGGCGTATTTAAAATTTGCGACAGAAAAAAATAATTTCTTGAAAAATTTACTATAGAAGAGGCAATCCTAGGCGTATTTAAAATTTGCGACAGTAAAAAATAATTTTTTGAAAAATTCACTATAGAAAAGGCAATCCTCGATATATTTTAAAATTTGCGACAGTAAAAAATTATTTTTTGACAAATTCACTATAGAAAAGGCAATCCTCGGCGTATTTAAAATTTGCGACAGTAAAAAATATTATTTTGACAAATTCACTAAAGGAAAGGCAATCCTCGGCGTATTTAAAAATTTGCGACAGTAAAAAATTATTTTTTGATAAATTTAATATAGAAAAGGCAATACTCGGCGTGTTTAAAATTTTCGACAGTAAAAAATTATTTTTTGACAAATTCACTATAGAAAAGGCAATCCTCGGCGTATTTAAAATTTGTGACAGAAAAAAAATAATTTTTTGAAAAATTTACTATAGAAAAGGCAATCCTCGATATATTTAAAATTTGCGACAGTAAAAAATTATTTTTTGACAAATTCACTATAGAAAAGGCAATCCTCGGCGTATTCAAAATTTGCGACAGTAAAGAATTATTTTTTGAAAAAATTTACTATAGAAAAAGGCAATCCTCGGCGTATTTAAAATGTGCGACAGTAAAAAATTATTTTTTGACAAATTCACTATAGAAAAGGCAATCCTCGGCGTATTTAAAATTTGCGACAGAAAAAAATAATTTTTTGAAAAATTTACTATAGAAGAGGCAATCCTCGGCGTATTTAAAATTTGCGACAGAAAAAAATAATTTTTTGAAAAATTCATTATAGAAAAGGCAATCCTCGATATATTTAAAATTTGCGACAGTAAAAAATTATTTTTTGACAAATTCACTATAGAAAAGGCAATCCTCGGCGTATTTAAAATTTGCGACATTAAAAAATTATTTTTTGACAAATTCACTATACAAAAGGCAATCCTCGGCGTATTTAAAATTTGCGACAGTAAAAAATATTATTTTGACAAATTCACTAAATGAAAGGCAATCCTCGGCGTATTTAAAATTTGCGACAGTAAAAAATAATTTTTTGATAAATTTACTATAGAAAAGGCAATACTCGGCGTGTTTAAAATTTTCGACAGTAAAAAATTATTTTTTGACAAATTCACTATAGAAAATGCAATCCTCGGCGTATTTAAAATTTGCGACTAGTAAAAAATATTATTTTGACAAATTCACTATAGAAAAAGCAATCCTCGGTATGTTTAAAATTTGCGACAGTAAAGAATTATTTTTTGACAAATTCACTATAGAAAAGGCAATCCTCGGCGTCTTTTAAATTTTCGACAGAAAAAATTATTTTTTGACAAATTCGCTATAGAAAAGGCAATCCCCGGCGTATTTAAAATTTGCGACCGTAAAAAATAATTTGTTGAAAAATTTACTATAGGAAAGGCAATCCTCGGCATATTTAAAATTTGCGACAGAAAAAATTATTTTTTGAAAAATTTACTATAGAAAAGGCAATCCTCGGCGTATTTAAAATTTGCGACAGTAAAAAATATTATTTTGACAAATTCACTAAAGGAAAGGCAATCCGCGGCGTATTTTAAAATTTGCGACAGTAAAAAATTATTTTTTGATAAATTTACTATAGAAAAGGCAATCCTCGGCGTATTTAAAATTTGCGACAGTAAAAAATTATTTTTTGACAAATTACTATAGAAAAGGCAATCCTCGGCGTATTTAAAATTTGCGACAAAAAAAAATAATTTTTTGAAAAATTTACTATAGAAGAGGCAATCCTCGGCGTATTTAAAATTTGCGACAGTAAAAAAATTATTTTTTGACAAATTCACTATAGAAAAGGCAATCCTCGGCGTATTTAAAATTTGCTACAGTAAAAAATTATTTTTTGACAAATTCACTATAGAAAAGGCAATCCTCGGCGTATTTAAAATTTGCGACAGTAAAAAATATTATTTTGACAAATTCACTATAGAAAAAGCAATCCTCGGTATGTTTAAAATTTGCGACAGTAAAAAATTATTTTTTGACAATTTCGCTATAGAAAAGGCAATCCCCGGCGTATTTAAAATTTGCGACCGTAAAAAATAATTTCTTGAAAAATTTACTATAGGAAAGGCAATCCTCGGCATATTTAAAATTTGCGACAGTAAAAATTATTTTTTGAAAAATTTACTATAGAAAAGGCAATCCTCGGCGTATTTAAAATTTGCGACAGTAAAAAATTATTTTTTGACAAATTACTATAGAAAAGGCAATCCTCGGCGTATTTAAAATTTGCGACAGAAAAAAATAATTTTTTGAAAAATTTACTATAGAAGAGGCAATCCTCGGCGTATTTAAAATTTGCGACAGTAAAAAAATTATTTTTTGACAAATTCACTATAGAAAAGGCAATCCTCGGCGTATTTAAAATTTGCGACAGTAAAAAATTATTTTTTGACAAATTCACTATAGAAAAGGCTAGCCTCGGCGTATTTAAAATTTGCGACAGTAAAAAATTATTTTTTGACAAATTCACTATAGAAAAGGCAATCCTCGCCGTATTTAAAATTTGCGACAGAAAAAAATAATTTTTTGAAAAATTTACTATAGAAGAGGCAATCCTCGGCGTATTTAAAATTTGCGACAGTAAAAAAATTATTTTTTGACAAATTCACTATAGAAAAGGCAATCCTCGGCGTATTTAAAATTTGCGACAGAAAAAAATAATTTTTTGAAAAATTCACTATAGAAAAGGCAATCCTCGATATATTTAAAATTTGCGACAGTAAAAAATTATTTTTCGACAAATTCACTATAGAAAAGGCAATCCTCGGCGTATTTAAAATTTGCGACAGTAAAAAATTATTTTTTGACAAATTCACTATAGAAAAGGCAATCCTCGGCGTATTTAAAATTTACGACAGAAAAAAATAATTTTTTGAAAAATTTACTATAGAAGAGGCAATCCTCGGCGTATTTAAAATTTGCGACAGTAAAAAAATTATTTTTTGACAAATTCACTATAGAAAAGGCAATCCCCGGCGTATTTAAAATTTGCGACAGTAAAAAATTATTTTTTGACAAATTCACTATAGAAAAGGCTAGCCTCGGCGTATTTAAAATTTGCGACAGTAAAAAATTATTTTTTGACAAATTCACTATAGAAAAGGCAATCCTCGCCGTATTTAAAATTTGCGACAGAAAAAAATAATTTTTTGAAAAATTTACTATAGAAGAGGGAATCCTCGACGTATTTAAAATTTGCGACAGAAAAAAATAATTTTTTGAAAAATTCACTATAGAAAAGGCAATCCTCGATATATTTAAAATTTGCGACAGTAAAAAATTATTTTTCGACAAATTCACTATAGAAAAGGCAATCCTCGGCGTATTTAAAATTTGCGACAGTAAAAAATTATTTTTTGACAAATTCACTATAGAAAAGGCAATCCTCGGCGTATTTAAAATTTGCGACAGTAAAAAATATTATTTTGACAAATTCACTAAAGGAAAAGCAATCTTCGGCGTATTTAAAACTTGCGACAGTAAAAAATTATTTTTTGATAAATTTACTATAGAAAAGGAAATACTCGGCGTGTTTAAAATTTTCGACAGTAAAAAATTATTTTTTGACAAATTAACTATAGAAAATGAAATCCTCGCCGTATTTAAAATTTGAGTAAAAAATATTATTTTGACAAATTCACTATAGAAAAAGCAATCCTCGGTATGTTTAAAATTTGCGACAGTAAAAAATTATTTTTTGAAAAATTCACTATAGAAAAGGCAATCCTCGGCGTATTTAAAATTTGCGACAGTAAAAAATTATTTTTTGACAAATTCACTATAGAAAAGGCTAGCCTCGGCGTATTTAAAATTTGCGACAGTAAAAAATTATTTTTTGACAAATTCACTATAGAAAAGGCAATCCTCGCCGTATTTAAAATTTGTTACAGAAAAAAATAATTTTTTGAAAAATTTACTATAGAAGAGGCAATCCTCGGCGTATTTAAAATTTGCGACAGAAAAAAATAATTTTTGAAAAATTCACTATAGAAAAGGCAATCCTCGATATATTTAAAATTTGCGACAGTAAAAAATTATTTTTTGACAAATTCACTATAGAAAAGGCAATCCTCGGCGTATTTAAAATTTGCGACAGTAAAAAATTATTTTTTGACAAATTCACTATAGAAAAGGCAATCCTCGGCGTATTTAAAATTTGCGACAGTAAAAAATATTATTTTGACAAAATCACTAAAGGAAAGGCAATCCTCGGCGTATTTAAAATTTGCGACAGTAAAAAATTATTTTTTGATAAATTTACTATAGAAAAGGCAATACTCGGCGTGTTTAAAATTTTCGACAGTAAAAAATTATTTTTTGACAAATTCACTATAGAAAATGCAATCCTCGGCGTATTTAAAATTTGAGTAAAAAATATTATTTTGACAAATTCACTATAGAAAAAGCAATCCTGGGTATGTTTAAAATTTGCGACAGTAAAAAATTATTTTTTGACAAATTCACTATAGAAAAGGCAATCCTCGGCGTATTTAAAATTTGCGACAGAAAAAAATAATTTTTTGAAAAATTTACTATAGAAGAGGCAATCCTCGGCGTATTTAAAATTTGCGACAGAAAAAAATAATTTTTTGAAAAATTCACTATAGAAAAGGCAATCCTCGATATATTTAAAATTTGCGACAGTAAAAAATTATTTTTTGACAAATTCACTATAGAAAAGGCAATCCTCGGCGTATTTAAAATTTGCGACAGTAAAAAATTATTTTTTGACAAATTCACTATAGAAAAGGCAATCCTCGGCGTATTTAAAATTTGCGACAGTAAAAAATATTATTTTGACAAATTCACTAAAGGAAAGGCAATCCTCGGCGTATTTAAAATTTGCGACAGTAAAAAATTATTTTTTGATAAATTTACTATAGAAAAGGCAATACTCGGCGTGTTTAAAATTTTCGACAGTAAAAATTATTTTTTGACAAATTCACTATAGAAAAGGCAATCCTCAGCGTATTTAAAATTTGCGACAGAAAAAAATAATTTCTTGAAAAATTTACTATAGAAGAGGCAATCCTAGGCGTATTTAAAATTTGCGACAGTAAAAAATAATTTTTTGAAAAATTCACTATAGAAAAGGCAATCCTCGATATATTTAAAATTTGCGACAGTAAAAAATTATTTTTTGACAAATTCACTATAGAAAAGGCAATCCTCGGCGTATTTAAAATTTGCGACAGTAAAAAATATTATTTTGACAAATTCACTAAAGGAAAGGCAATCCTCGGCGTATTTAAAATTTGCGACAGTAAAAAATTATTTTTTGATAAATTTAATATAGAAAAGGCAATACTCGGCGTGTTTAAAATTTTCGACAGTAAAAAATTATTTTTTGACAAATTCACTATAGAAAAGGCAATCCTCGGCGTATTTAAAATTTGCGACAGAAAAAAATAATTTTTTGAAAAATTTACTATAGAAAAGGCAATCCTCGATATATTTAAAATTTGCGACAGTAAAAAATTATTTTTTGACAAATTCACTATAGAAAAGGCAATCCTCGGCGTATTTAAAATTTGCGACAGTAAAAAATTATTTTTTGAAAAATTTACTATAGAAAAGGCAATCCTCGGCGTATTTAAAATGTGCGACAGTAAAAAATTATTTTTTGACAAATTCACTATAGAAAAGGCAATCCTCGGCGTATTTAAAATTTGCGACAGAAAAAAATAATTTTTTGAAAAATTTACTATAGAAGAGGCAATCCTCGGCGTATTTAAAATTTGCGACAGAAAAAAATAATTTTTTGAAAAATTCATTATAGAAAAGGCAATCCTCGATATGTTTAAAATTTGCGACAGTAAAAAATTATTTTTTGACAAATTCACTATAGAAAAGGCAATCCTCGGCGTATTTAAAATTTGCGACATTAAAAAATTATTTTTTGACAAATTCACTATACAAAAGGCAATCCTCGGCGTATTTAAAATTTGCGACAGTAAAAAATATTATTTTGACAAATTCACTAAATGAAAGGCAATCCTCGGCGTATTTAAAATTTGCGACAGTAAAAAACAATTTTTTGATAAATTTACTATAGAAAAGGCAATACTCGGCGTGTTTAAAATTTTCGACAGTAAAAAATTATTTTTTGACAAATTCACTATAGAAAATGCAATCCTCGGCGTATTTAAAATTTGCGACAGTAAAAAATATTATCTTGACAAATTCACTATAGAAAAAGCAATCCTCGGTATGTTTAAAATTTGCGACAGTAAAAAATTATTTTTTGACAAATTTACTATAGAAAAGGCAATCCTCGGCGTCTTTTAAATTTTCGACAGAAAAATTATTTTTTGACAAATTCGCTATAGAAAAGGCAATCCCCGGCGTATTTAAAATTTGCGACCGTAAAAAATATTATTTTGACAAATTCACTAAAGGAAAGGCAATCTTCGGCGTATTTAAAACTTGCGACAGTAAAAAATTATTTTTTGATAAATTTACTATAGAAAAGGAAATACTCGGCGTGTTTAAATTTTCGACAGTAAAAAAATTATTATTTTGACAAATTAACTATAGAAAATGAAATCCTCGCCCGTATTTAAAATTTGAGTAAAAAATATTATTTTGACAAATTCACTATAGAAAAAGCAATCCTCGGTATGTTTAAAATTTGCGACAGTAAAAAATTATTTTTTGAAAAATTCACTATAGAAAAGGCAATCCTCGGCGTATTTAAAATTTGCGACAGTAAAAAATTATTTTTTGACAAATTCACTATAGAAAAGGCTAGCCTCGGCGTATTTAAAATTTGCGACAGTAAAAAATTATTTTTTGACAAATTCACTATAGAAAAGGCAATCCTCGGCGTATTTAAAATTTGCGACAGTAAAAAATTATTTTTTGACAAATTCACTATAGAAAAGGCTAGCCTCGGCGTATTTAAAATTTGCGACAGTAAAAAATTATTTTTTGACAAATTCACTATAGAAAAGGCAATCCTCGCCGTATTTAAAATTTGCGACAGAAAAAAATAATTTTTTGAAAAATTTACTATAGAAGAGGGAATCCTCGGCGTATTTAAAATTTGCGACAGAAAAAAATAATTTTTTGAAAAATTCACTATAGAAAAGGCAATCCTCGATATATTTAAAATTTGCGACAGTAAAAATTATTTTTCGACAAATTCACTATAGAAAAGGCAATCCTCGGCGTATTTAAAATTTGCGACAGTAAAAATTATTTTTTGACAAATTCACTATAGAAAAGGCAATCCTCGGCGTATTTAAAATTTGCGACAGTAAAAAAATATTATTTTGACAAATTCACTAAAGGAAAGGCAATCTTCGGCGTATTTAAAACTTGCGACAGTAAAAAATTATTTTTTGATAAATTTACTATAGAAAAGGAAATACTCGGCGTGTTTAAAATTTTCGACAGTAAAAAATTATTTTTTGACAAATTAACTATAGAAAATGAAATCCTCGCCGTATTTAAAATTTGAGTAAAAATATTATTTTGACAAATTCACTATAGAAAAGCAATCCTCGGTATGTTTAAAATTTGCGACAGTAAAAAATTATTTTTTTGAAAAATTCACTATAGAAAAGGCAATCCTCGGCGTATTTAAAATTTGCGACAGTAAAAAATTATTTTTTTGACAAATTCACTATAGAAAAGGCTAGCCTCGGCGTATTTAAAATTTGCGACAGTAAAAAATTATTTTTTGACAAATTCACTATAGAAAAGGCAATCCTCGCCGTATTTAAAATTTGTTACAGAAAAAAATAATTTTTTGAAAAATTTACTATAGAAGAGGCAATCCTCGGCGTATTTAAAATTTGCGACAGAAAAAAAATAATTTTTTGAAAAATTCACTATAGAAAAGGCAATCCTCGATATATTTAAAATTTGCGACAGTAAAAAATTATTTTTTGACAAATTCACTATAGAAAAGGCAATCCTCGGCGTATTTAAAATTTGCGACAGTAAAAAATTATTTTTTGACAAATTCACTATAGAAAAGGCAATCCTCGGCGTATTTAAAATTTGCGACAGTAAAAAATATTATTTTGACAAAATCACTAAAGGAAAGGCAATCCTCGGGCGTATTTAAAATTTGCGACAGTAAAAAATTATTTTTTGATAAATTTACCTATAGAAAAGGCAATACTCGGCGTGTTTAAATTTTCGACAGTAAAAATTATTTTTTGACAATTCACTATATAGAAATGCAATCCTCGGCGTATTTAAAATTTGAGTAAAAAATATTTATTTTGACAAATTCACTATAGAAAAAGCAATCCTGGGTATGTTTAAAATTTGCGACAGTAAAAAATTATTTTTTGACAAATTCACTATAGAAAAGGCAATCCTCGGCGTATTTAAAATTTGCGACAGAAAAAAATAATTTTTTGAAAAATTTACTATAGAAGAGGCAATCCTCGGCGTATTTAAAATTTGCGACAGAAAAAAATAATTTTTTTGAAAAATTCACTATAGAAAAGGCAATCCTCGATATATTTAAAATTTGCGACAGTAAAAAATTATTTTTTGACAAATTCACTATAGAAAAGGCAATCCTCGGCGTATTTAAAATTTGCGACAGTAAAAAATTATTTTTTGACAAATTCACTATAGAAAAGGCAATCCTCGGCGTATTTAAAATTTGCGACAGTAAAAAATATTATTTTGACAAATTCACTAAAGGAAAGGCAATCCTCGGCGTATTTAAAATTTGCGACAGTAAAAAATTATTTTTTGATAAATTTACTATAGAAAAGGCAATACTCGGCGTGTTTAAAATTTTCGACAGTAAAAATTATTTTTTGACAAATTCACTATAGAAAAGGCAATCCTCAGCGTATTTAAAATTTGCGACAGAAAAAAATAATTTCTTGAAAATTTACTATAGAAGAGGCAATCCTAGGCGTATTTAAAATTTGCGACAGTAAAAAATAATTTTTTGAAAAATTCACTATAGAAAAGGCAATCCTCGATATATTTAAAATTTGCGACAGTAAAAAATTATTTTTTGACAAATTCACTATAGAAAAGGCAATCCTCGGCGTATTTAAAATTTGCGACAGTAAAAAATATTATTTTGACAAATTCCACTAAAGGAAAGGCAATCCTCGGCGTATTAAAATTTGCGACAGTAAAAAAATTATTTTTTGATAAATTTAATATAGAAAAGGCAATACTCGGCGTGTTTAAAATTTTCGACAGTAAAAAATTTATTTTTTTGACAAATTCACTATAGAAAAGGCAATCCTCGGCGTATTTAAAATTTGCTGACAGAAAAAAATAATTTTTTGAAAAATTTACTATAGAAAAGGCAATCCTCGATATATTTAAAATTTGCGACAGTAAAAAATTATTTTTTGACAAATTCACTATAGAAAAGGCAATCCTCGGCGTATTTAAAATTTGCGACAGTAAAAAATTATTTTTTGAAAAATTTACTATAGAAAAGGCAATCCTCGGCGTATTTAAAATGTGCGACAGTAAAAAATTATTTTTTGACAAATTCACTATAGAAAAGGCAATCCTCGGCGTATTTAAAATTTGCGACAGAAAAAAATAAATTTTTTGAAAAATTTACTATAGAAGAGGCAATCCTCGGCGTATTTAAAATTTGCGACAGAAAAAATAATTTTTTTGAAAAATTCATTATAGAAAAGGCAATCCTCGATATGTTTAAAATTTGCGACAGTAAAAAATTATTTTTTGACAAATTCACTATAGAAAAGGCAATCCTCGGCGTATTTAAAATTTGCGACATTAAAAAATTATTTTTTGACAAATTCACTATACAAAAGGCAATCCTCGGCGTATTTAAAATTTGCGACAGTAAAAAATATTATTTTGACAAATTCACTAAATGAAAGGCAATCCTCGGCGTATTTAAAATTTGCGACAGTAAAAAACAATTTTTTGATAAATTTACTATAAGAAAAGGCAATACTCGGCTGTGTTTAAAATTTTCGGCAGTAAAAAATTATTTTTTGACAAATTCACTATAGAAAATGCAATCCTCGGCGTATTTAAATTTGCGACAGTTAAAAAATATTATCTTGACAAATTCACTATAGAAAAAAGCAATCCTCGGTATGTTTAAAATTTGCGACAGTAAAAAATTATTTTTTGACAAATTTACTATAGAAAAGGCAATCCTCGGCGTCTTTTAAATTTTCGACAGAAAAAATTATTTTTGACAAATTCGCTATAGAAAAGGCAATCCCGGGCGTATTTAAAATTTGCGACCGTAAAAATAATTTATTGAAAAATTTACTATAGGGAAAGGCAATCCTCGGCATATTTAAAATTTGCGACAGAAAAAATTATTTTTTGAAAAATTTACTATAGAAAAGGCAATCCTCGGCGTATTTAAAATTTGCGACAGTAAAAAATATTATTTTGACAAATTCACTAAAGGGAAAGGCAATCCGCGGGCGTATTTAAAATTTGCGACAGTAAAAAATTATTTTTTGATAAATTTACTATAGAAAAGGCAATCCTCGGCGTATTTAAAATTTGCGACAGTAAAAAATTATTTTTTGACAAATTACTATAGAAAAGGCAATCCTCGGCGTATTTAAAATTTGCCACAAAAAAAATAATTTTTTGAAAAATTTACTATAGAAGAGGCAAACCTCGGCGTATTAAAATTTGCCGACAGTAAAAAAATTATTTTTTGACAAATTCACTATAGAAAAGGCAATCCTCGGCGTATTTAAAATTTGCGACAGTAAAAAATTATTTTTTGAACAAATTCACTATAGAAAAGGCAATCCTCGGCGTATTTAAAATTTGCGACAGTAAAAAATATTATTTTGACAAAATTCACTAAAGGAAAGGCAATCTCGGCGTATTTAAAATTTGCGACAGTAAAAAATTATTTTTTGATAAATTACTATAGAAAAGGCAATCCTCGGCGTATTTAAAATTTTGCGACAGAAAAAAATAATTTTTTGAAAAATTTACTATAGGAGAGGCAATCCTCGGCGTATTTAAAATTTGCGACAGAAAAAAATAATTTTTTGAAAAATTCACTATAGAAAAGGCAATCCTCGATATATTTAAAATTTGCGACAGTAAAAAATTATTTTTTGACAAATTCACTATAGAAAAGGCAATCCTCGGCGTATTTAAAATTTGCGACAGTAAAAAATTATTTTTTGAAAAATTTACTATAGAAAAGGCAATCCTCGGCGTATTTAAAATGTGCGACAGTGAAAAATTATTTTTTGACAAATTCACTATAGAAAAGGCAATCCTCGGCGTATTTAAATTTGCGACAGAAAAAAATAATTTTTTGAAAAATTTACTATAGAAGAGGCAATCTTCGGCGTATTTAAAATTTGCGACAGAAAAAAATAATTTTTTGAAAAATTCACTATAGAAAAGGCAATCCTCGATATATTTAAAATTTGCGACAGTAAAAAATTATTTTTTGACAAATTCACTATAGAAAAGGCAATCCTCGGCGTATTTAAAATTTGCGACAGTAAAAAATTATTTTTGACAAATTCAACTATAGAAAAGGCAATCCTCGGCGTATTTAAAATTTGCGACAGTAAAAAATATTATTTTTGACAAAATCACTAAAGGAAAGGCAATCCTCGGCGTATTTAAAATTTGCGACAGTAAAAAATTATTTTTTGATAAATTTACTATAGAAAAGGCAATACTCGGCGTGTTTAAAATTTTCGACAGTAAAAAATTATTTTTTGACAAATTCACTATAGAAAATGCAATCCTCGGCGTATTTAAAATTTGAGTAAAAAATATTATTTTGACAAATTCACTATAGAAAAAGCAATCCTCGGTATGTTAAAATTTGCGACAGTAAAAAATTATTTTTTGACAAATTCACTATAGAAAAGGCAATCCTCGGCGTATTTAAAATTTGCGACAGAAAAAATAATTTTTTGAAAAATTTACTATAGAAGAGGCAATCCTCGGCGTATTTAAATTTGCGACAGAAAAAATTAATTTTTTGAAAAATTCACTATAGAAAAGGCAATCCTCGATATATTTAAAATTTGCGACAGTAAAAAATTATTTTTTGACAAATTCACTATAGAAAAGGCAATCCTCGGCGTATTTAAATTTGCGACAGTAAAAAATTATTTTTTTGACAAATTCACTATAGAAAAGCAATCTCGGCGTATTTAAAATTTGCGACAGTAAAAAAATATTATTTTGACAAAATCACTAAAGGAAAGGCAATCCTCGGCGTATTTAAAATTTGCGACAGTAAAAATTATTTTTGATAAATTTACTATAGAAAAGGCAATACTCGGCGTGTTTAAAATTTTCGACAGTAAAAAATTATTTTTTGACAAGTTCACCTATAGAAAATGCAATCCTCGGCGTATTTAAAATTTGAGTAAAAAATATTATTTTGACAAATTCACTATAGAAAAAGCAATCCTCGGTTATGTTTAAAATTTGCGACAGTAAAAAATTATTTTTTGACAAATTCACTATAGAAAAGGCAATCCTCGGCGTATTTAAAATTTGCGACAGAAAAAAATAATTTTTTGAAAAATTTACTATAGAAGAGGCAATCCTCGGCGTATTTAAAATTTGCGACAGAAAAAAATAATTTTTTGAAAAATTCACTATAGAAAAGGCAATCCTCGATATATTTAAAATTTGCGACAGTAAAAAATTATTTTTTGACAAATTCACTATAGAAAAGGCAATCCTCGGCGTATTTAAAATTTGCGACAGTAAAAAATTATTTTTTGACAAATTCACTATAGAAAAGGCAATCCTCGGCGTATTTAAAATTTGCGACAGTAAAAAATATTATTTTGACAAATTCACTAAAGGAAAGGCAATCCTCGGCGTATTTAAAATTTGCGACAGTAAAAAATTATTTTTTGATAAATTACTATAGAAAAGGCAATCCTCGGCGTATTTAAAATTTTGCGACAGAAAAAAATAATTTTTTGAAAAATTTACTATAGGAGAGGCAATCCTCGGCGTATTTAAAATTTGCGACAGAAAAAAATAATTTTTTGAAAAATTCACTATAGAAAAGGCAATCCTCGATATATTTAAAATTTGCGACAGTAAAAAATTATTTTTTGACAAATTCACTATAGAAAAGGCAATCCTCGGCGTATTTAAAATTTGCGACAGTAAAAAATTATTTTTTGAAAAATTTACTATAGAAAAGGCAATCCTCGGCGTATTTAAAATGTGCGACAGTGAAAAATTATTTTTTGACAAATTCACTATAGAAAAGGCAATCCTCGGCGTATTTAAAATTTGCGACAGAAAAAAATAATTTTTTGAAAAATTTACTATAGAAGAGGCAATCTTCGGCGTATTTAAAATTTGCGACAGAAAAAAATAATTTTTTGAAAATTCACTATAGAAAAGGCAATCCTCGATATATTTAAAATTTGCGACAGTAAAAAATTATTTTTTGACAAATTCACTATAGAAAAGGCAATCCTCGGCGTATTTAAAATTTGCGACAGTAAAAAATTATTTTTTGACAAATTCACTATAGAAAAGGCAATCCTCGGCGTATTTAAAATTTGCGACAGTAAAAAATATTATTTTGACAAAATCACTAAAGGAAAGGCAATCCTCGGCGTATTTAAAATTTGCGACAGTAAAAAATTATTTTTTGATAAATTTACTATAGAAAAGGCAATACTCGGCGTGTTTAAAATTTTCGACAGTAAAAAATTATTTTTTGACAAATTCACTATAGAAAATGCAATCCTCGGCGTATTTAAAATTTGAGTAAAAAATATTATTTTGACAAATTCACTATAGAAAAAGCAATCCTCGGTATGTTTAAAATTTGCGACAGTAAAAAATTATTTTTTGACAAATTCACTATAGAAAAGGCAATCCTCGGCGTATTTAAAATTTGCGACAGAAAAAAATAATTTTTTGAAAAATTTACTATAGAAGAGGCAATCCTCGGCGTATTTAAAATTTGCGACAGAAAAAAATAATTTTTTGAAAAATTCACTATAGAAAAGGCAATCCTCGATATATTTAAAATTTGCGACAGTAAAAAATTATTTTTTGACAAATTCACTATAGAAAAGGCAATCCTCGGCGTATTTAAAATTTGCGACAGTAAAAAATTATTTTTTGACAAATTCACTATAGAAAAGGCAATCCTCGGCGTATTTAAAATTTGCGACAGTAAAAAATATTATTTTGACAAAATCACTAAAGGAAAGGCAATCCTCGGCGTATTTAAAATTTGCGACAGTAAAAAATTATTTTTGATAAATTTACTATAGAAAAGGCAATACTCGGCGTGTTTAAAATTTTCGACAGTAAAAAATTATTTTTTGACAAGTTCACTATAGAAAATGCAATCCTCGGCGTATTTAAAATTTGAGTAAAAAATATTATTTTGACAAATTCACTATAGAAAAAGCAATCCTCGGTATGTTTAAAATTTGCGACAGTAAAAAATTATTTTTTGACAAATTCACTATAGAAAAGGCAATCCTCGGCGTATTTAAAATTTGCGACAGAAAAAAATAATTTTTTGAAAAATTTACTATAGAAGAGGCAATCCTCGGCGTATTTAAAATTTGCGACAGAAAAAAATAATTTTTTGAAAAATTCACTATAGAAAAGGCAATCCTCGATATATTTAAAATTTGCGACAGTAAAAAATTATTTTTTGACAAATTCACTATAGAAAAGGCAATCCTCGGCGTATTTAAAATTTGCGACAGTAAAAAATTATTTTTTGACAAATTCACTATAGAAAAGGCAATCCTCGGCGTATTTAAAATTTGCGACAGTAAAAAATATTATTTTGACAAATTCACTAAAGGAAAGGCAATCCTCGGCGTATTTAAAATTTGCGACAGTAAAAAATTATTTTTTGATAAATTTACTATAGAAAAGGCAATACTCGGCGTGTTTAAAATTTTCGACAGTAAAAAATTATTTTTTGACAAATTCACTATAGAAAATGCAATCCTCGGCGTATTTAAAATTTGAGTAAAAAATATTATTTTGACAAATTCACTATAGAAAAAGCAATCCTCGGTATGTTTAAAATTTGCGACAGTAAAAAATTATTTTTTGACAAATTCACTATAGAAAAGGCAATCCTCGGCGTATTTTAAATTTTCGACAGTAAAAAATTATTGTTTGATAAATTCGCTATACAAAAGGCAATCCCGGCGTATTTAAAATTTGTGACCGTAAAAAATAATTTCTTGAAAAATTTACTATAGGAAAGGCAATCCTCGGCATATTTAAAATTTGCGACAGTAAAAATTATTTTTTGAAAAATTTACTATAGAAAAGGCAATCCTCGGCGTATTTAAAATTTGCGACAGTAAAAAATTATTTTTTGACAAATTCACTATAGAAAAGGCAATCCTCGGCGTATTTAAAATTTGCGACAGAAAAAAATAATTTTTTGAAAAATTTACTATAGAAGAGGCAATCCTCGGCGTATTTAAAATTTGCGACAGTAAAAAATTATTTTTTGACAAATTCACTATAGAAAAGGCAATCCTCGGCGTATTTAAAATTTGCGACAGTAAAAAATATTATTTTGACAAATTCACTAAAGGAAAGGCAATCCTCGGCGTATTTAAAATTTGCGACAGTAAAAAATTATTTTTAGATAAATTTACTATAGAAAAGGCAATACTCGGCGTGTTTAAAATTTTCGACAGTAAAAAATTATTTTTTGACAAATTCACTATAGAAAAGGCAATCCTCGGCGTATTTAAAATTTGCGACAGAAAAAAATAATTTCTTGAAAAATTTACTATAGAAGAGGCAATCCTAGGCGTATTTAAAATTTGCGACAGTAAAAAATAATTTTTTGAAAAATTCACTATAGAAAAGGCAATCCTCGATATATTTAAAATTTGCGACAGTAAAAAATTATTTTTTGACAAATTCACTATAGAAAAGGCAATCCTCGGCGTATTTAAAATTTGCGACAGTAAAAAATATTATTTTGACAAATTCACTAAAGGAAAGGCAATCCTCGGCGTATTTAAAATTTGCGACAGTAAAAAATTATTTTTTGATAAATTTAATATAGAAAAGGCAATACTCGGCGTGTTTAAAATTTTCGACAGTAAAAAATTATTTTTTGACAAATTCACTATAGAAAAGGCAATCCTCGGCGTATTTAAAATTTGCGACAGAAAAAAATAATTTTTTGAAAAATTTACTATAGAAAAGGCAATCCTCGATATATTTAAAATTTGCGACAGTAAAAAATTATTTTTTGACAAATTCACTATAGAAAAGGCAATCCTCGGCGTATTTAAAATTTGCGACAGTAAAAAATTATTTTTTGAAAAATTTACTATAGAAAAGGCAATCCTCGGCGTATTTAAAATTTGCGACAGTAAAAAATTATTTTTTGACAAATTCACTATAGAAAAGGCAATCCTCGGCGTATTTAAAATTTGCGACAGTAAAAAATATTATTTTGACAAAATCACTAAAGGAAAGGCAATCCTCGGCGTATTTAAAATTTGCGACAGTAAAAAATTATTTTTTGACAAATTCACTATAGAAAAGGCAATCCTCGGCGTATTTAAAATTTGCGACAGTAAAAAATTATTTTTTGACAAATTCACTATAGAAAAGGCAATCCTCGGCGTATTTAAAATTTGCGACAGTAAAAAATATTATTTTGACAAAATCACTAAAGGAAAGGCAATCCTCGGCGTATTTAAAATTTGCGACAGTAAAAAATTATTTTTTGATAAATTTACTATAGAAAAGGCAATACTCGGCGTGTTTAAAATTTTCGACAGTAAAAAATTATTTTTTGACAAGTTCACTATAGAAAATGCAATCCTCGGCGTATTTAAAATTTGAGTAAAAAATATTATTTTGACAAATTCACTATAGAAAAAGCAATCCTCGGTATGTTTAAAATTTGCGACAGTAAAAAATTATTTTTTGACAAATTCACTATAGAAAAGGCAATCCTCGGCGTATTTAAAATTTGCGACAGAAAAAAATAATTTTTTGAAAAATTTACTATAGAAGAGGCAATCCTCGGCGTATTTAAAATTTGCGACAGAAAAAAATAATATTTTGAAAAATTCACTATAGAAAAGGCAATCCTCGATATATTTAAAATTTGCGACAGTAAAAAATTATTTTTTGACAAATTCACTATAGAAAAGGCAATCCTCGGCGTATTTAAAATTTGCGACAGTAAAAAATTATTTTTTGACAAATTCACTATAGAAAAGGCTAGCCTCGGCGTATTTAAAATTTGCGACAGTAAAAAATATTATTTTGACAAATTCACTAAAGGAAAGGCAATCCTCGGCGTATTAAAATTTGCGACAGTAAAAAATTATTTTTTTGATAAATTTACTATAGAAAAGGCAATACTCGGCGTTATGTTAAAATTTTCGACAGTAAAAAATTATTTTTTGACAAATTCACTATAGAAAATGCAATCCTCGGGCGTATTTAAAATTTGAGTAAAAAATATTATTTTGACAAATTCACTATAGAAAAAGCAATCCTCGGTATGTTTAAAATTTGCGACAGTAAAAAATTATTTTTTGACAAATTCACTATAGAAAAGGCAATCCTCGGCGTATTTTAAATTTTCGGACAGTAAAAAATTATTGTTTGACAAATTCGCTATACAAAAGGCAATCCCCGGCGTATTTAAAATTTGTGACCGTAAAAAATAATTTCTTGAAAAATTTACTATAGGAAAGGCAATCCTCGGCATATTTAAAATTTGCGACAGTAAAAATTATTTTTTGAAAAATTTACTACAGAAAAGGCAATCCTCGGCGTATTTAAAATTTGCGACAGTAAAAAATTATTTTTTGACAAATTCACTATAGAAAAGGCAATCCTCGGCGTATTTAAAATTTGCGACAGAAAAAAATAATTTTTTGAAAAATTTACTATAGAAGAGGGCAATCCTCGGCGTATTTAAAATTTGCGACAGTAAAAAATTATTTTTTGACAAATTCACTATAGAAAAGGCAATCCTCGGCGTATTTAAAATTTGCGACAGTAAAAAATGATTATTTTGACAAATTCACTAAAGGAAAGGCAATCCTCGGCGTATTAAAATTTGGCGACAGTAAAAAATTATTTTTTGATAAATTTACTATAGAAAAAGGCAATACTCGGTCGTTGTTTGTTAAAATTTTCGACAGTAAAAAATTATTTTTGACAAATTCACTATAGAAAAGGCAATCCTCGGCGTATTTAAAATTTGCGACAGAAAAAAATAATTTCTTGAAAAATTTACTATAGAAGAGGCAATCCTAGGCGTATTTAAAATTTGCGGACAGTTAAAAATAATTTTTTGAAAAATTCACTATAGAAAAGGCAATCCTCGATATATTTAAAATTTGCGACAGTAAAAAATTATTTTTTGACAAATTCACCTATAGAAAAAGGCAATCCTCGGCGTATTTAAAATTTGCGACAGTAAAAAATATTATTTTGACAAATTCACTAAAGGAAAGGCAATCCTCGGCGTATTTAAAATTTGCGAAGTAAAAAATTATTTTTTTGATAAATTAATATAGAAAAGGCAATACTCGGCGTGTTTAAAATTTTCGACAGTAAAAAATTATTTTTTGACAATTCACTATAGAAAAGGCAATCCTCGGCGTATTTAAAATTTGCGACAGAAAAAATAATTTTTTGAAAAATTTACTATAGAAAAGGCAATCCTCGATATATTTAAAATTTGCGACAGTAAAAAATTATTTTTGACAAATTCACTTATAGAAAAGGCAATCCTCGGCGTATTTAAAATTTGCGACAGTAAAAAATTATTTTTTGAAAAATTTACTATAGAAAAGGCAATCCTCGGCGTATTTAAAATTTGCGACAGTAAAAAATTATTTTTGACAAATTCACTATAGAAAAGGCAATCCTCGGCGTATTTTAAAATTTGCGACAGTAAAAAATATTATTTTGACAAAATCACTAAAGGAAAGGCAATCCTCGGCGTATTTAAAATTTGCGACAGTAAAAAATTATTTTTTTGACAAATTCACTATAGAAAAGGCAATCCTCGGCGTATTTAAAATTTGCGACAGTAAAAAATTATTTTTTGACAAATTCACTATAGAAAAGGCAAT
>CAWUPM010000162.1:24786-95735 GCA_963924295.1 Dioctria rufipes | reverse complement strand
TAAATAAATGATATCTTTTGTTTCCCTTGTTTGTATGGTGTGAGCCGCAGATCCCGTTCGAAAATTTTCCATGCCATCCAACTGCCTTACTCCTGTCAAAGCCAGTACGTGAAAAACGGAAAGCTGTGTGGCTGTACGTGTGACACAACGGAAGCCACTCAGCCTGTACGTGTACAACGGAAAGCCGTCCAAGTCTCTTTGTTACCGAGTAAGTACGTGAAGAACGGAAAGCTGAGGGGTTGTACGTGTGATAAAACGGAAGCCACTCAGCCTGTACGTGTGCAACGGAACGCTAAGTAGTCTACGAACTCACATCTCCCGCTTGTAACAGGAACACAGCCATAAGAAGCAATAAAGAATCAAACATATAAACGAGAAACCAGCGTTGTCATTTAGCCCTATACTCCATTGCAGCTACCCAGCAAAAATTTGACGTTTTCCACCGACGACCGTATTGGCGCCCGAGCAAATCCTAGCGACCGAACGAAAAGACGTCACAATTACGAAGAACAATTCGCATATCTATTCCAGCTAACCCAAATTGGGAAGTGTAGGAATAACTGTTTTGAATTTTATTATTGAAAATGCTATTAACCTTAAAATAATTAATTTCAATCACTTTATTAAACATTAATTCCCTTGAAAATTTCACAAAACTATCACTAAATTGTATCTAGATACAATTAGTTTTCCTCCACCTAAATTTGCATATGCGAGCTTACTCTTACTATGTGTAGATTGTACGCCGATTTCACAATTTTTACAAGTTGCAAAAGAACAGAATAAAAACAGTTTCATAACTTTGATACGATCTTGACTTGTTGAACTCGAAAAACTTAAGAGAGAGATCCATCCAAATGCTCGGTCTTATATAGAGTCTGAACCGTCATTTTTAGTGTGGAATCCGCGACCTTAATGTAAATAACTCAGAATATTTTATCTTTCACGAGTTGTAATTAATATCATTCGATGCGGAACATTGAGATCTATATTTTCCCATATAAAAAATTCCTTCATTTACCAAATGCATCCATTTAAGATAAAAATTTCAAATTGTCTTATAAGATGACGTTATTAAATTCTTGCCATCCATATTGAGAGAATTTTAATGTGGAACGTATTTTTTAACTATCTCGCTTCCACTTGCTATCTCTTTTCTTTTCATAAATTATTAAATATCTTTTAAAGAAGATATTTCGGTACTTTTTTAATGCTGCAATCGTATTCCTCGGTAAAAAATATCCCAATTTCATGTACATGAAATTTGACAGTTCCGCAATGTTTATAAATTCGTTTCGCGGCTCCGCGGTCGTGAAAGTTTTCCATGTGTTTTTCCGGGGAAAGTATGCAGATGATACAAAGGTAAGTTGTGAAAAGTGTGTTATAATCAATACTCAGTGTATGTGTGTGTTTAATTTATAAGAAAATTTGTAATTTTAACCTGTCTTCAGAGAGATTTTCTTCTGCTGTTTTTCGCGGAAAATCATCGCGGGAAGTTAATTTTGTGTAAGAAATCTCTTCAATAATTCATGAATTTCAGTTTTATTGAGTTACTGCACTTTAAAATCTTTTATAAACTCGATTTCTGAGTAAATTGTTTTCCCTTATGACGGCTGTCAAAGATGAAAAATTATGTGTAATTTTCCTTTAAATATTTGACAGGAAAATGTTTTTCTATAATTAATATATTCCATAATTATATTTCAATAGTTGGTTTAAATTTCAATTGATGGAAATTGAAATTAAGCTAGTTATTACATATTCTCCAATTCCCATAATATTGTTGTTGTACTGCATGCACTTTGATTACATTTCATTTACATCGGGAAAGTTGTAAATTTTATGAATTTTCTTTTTAGGAATTCAATTAATATTTCTTATTCTATAAGTAGTACTGTTTAATTCATTTGGTTGATTCAGAATTTCTTTTCATTTCGGCTTTTGATATATGCATGTAGGTACGTAGGTATACCTGTTCTACGTGGGAGGAAATATACGGCAGTCGACTTCCTTGGCTTTGGCTTTAAGTTACGTCCTTTATATTTGTTTGATTTTACTAATTCTTTTTATTTTTCTTTCAGCATTGCTCGGTGCTGAACAAATTGTGTGATGTTAGTTGTTGAACACAGCTGAAAAGAAATAAAAACATTAGTATGCGTTAAAAAAATATATTTTTTACGACCTTATTTGTTCACTCCAGTGCCTCATAGCCAGGTACAGCCTGTAACTTTAGGAATTGGCTGAAAGAATAAAAGAAATACATCAATTAGTTATAAGTAACTTATTTAATGAAATTTATTTAATGAAACTACAGGATTGCAAATGAAGTGCTATACTGCCAAGAAACCGAATTTCTTGGCAGTACAACAAAAACACTATGTAAACATAAACATAGTAGGGGTATTTACTCTTTAATGTATCAGTGCAACCGATGTAAAAATACAACAAGAATTTACAACAAAGAGTGAACACACCCTTGTAAAACTACTGTAGTATTATACTGAAAATCGCTGAACTGTTTTCAGTAGTCCATTGCAGCTGATTTTGACATTCCCATCAAGATACCCAGAAGAAGCTTTAAGGAAAATTTAATTTCTCAAGTAATAGAAAATGCAACTATGGAGTTTGAGGATATTAATAATTTGAGTAAATTTATTATTACATAAACAAATAACGCTATGAACATCTCTCCATATTTCGCAGGCGAAGAAGCTAAAAGAGAAATTGATGAGCTTTGGGATGACTTGAATGAGGAAATTTTTGCCATTTCTTTTTGCCGGTATTGACATTTGACCCGTATTTCTAAGTCTCAACATTGGATTATAATGGTCTTCCCAGATCTGGACCAAGGACGTTTTCAACAAATGGCACGCATGACCTTTGATCAGTTCAACAGAATATTTTCACTTATTGAACATGATGAAATTTTCCATCATTCAAGGTCTTGTCAACAGTTCCCACCTATGATGCAGTTATCTATAATTTTATTTAGATTGGGTTCTTCAGGCGAAGGTGCATCTGTCAGAAAAATTGCAGCTTTTTTCGGGATAGGAGATGGTGGTACAATTGATAAGATCACCCGTCGTGTATTTAAAGCTCTTTTAAAATTGAGAAAAAAACATATTTATTGGCCTAACGCAGATGAGCGGGAAAATATAGTGAATGCAACTTTGCAGGAACTTCCATACTGTGTAGGGTATTTAGATGGAACAGAGCTAAAATTAGCAGAAGCTGCTGTAAATGATCCCGTTTCATACTTTTCCAGGAAGCGCATATACTCAATCAAAGCACAAATTATCTGCGATCATAAATTAAGAATTCGATATTTGTCTGTAGGTTTCCCGGGAAGTATGCATGATTCGAGGATGTACTCCAAATGTCCTGTTTCACAACAGCGAATTTTTTATCAGAATCAGAATGGACTGCTGCAGACTCCGCTTATACATTGACAGATACTGTAATTACTCCGTACGAACCGCATTTAATCAAAGACACAGTCAGTACCGTGTAAGAATCGAGCACTGCTTTGGGCTGGCGAAGGAAAAATTCTCAAGTTTAAGAGAGCTTAAAATGCGCTTGCACAACAAGGAAAGTCATCAATTTTGCTGCGACTAGTTTTATGTCTGAAGGAGACCAGGAAGGGATTGACAACAATCCACCAGTTTTAGTCACAAGGCAAGGAGAAAATAAAAGAAACCTGATATGTGCTTTAATTTGTAATAAAAATACAAGTAATTCTTGATTTCTTTACTTCTTATACTTCATTTGAATTTCGAACATTGCTACTCTTTCGGTTTTTTTTTCAATTTCTAATCTTTTCAAGTGTTCTTCTTTCTCACCTGCATTCTTTTTATTTCCAACATTTCCTTTTCAAGCGCAAGTTTCTCTAGTGCGTGTCTTTTTGCAAATTCAAACCTTTTCTCATTTAATTCCAACAATTTTTCAAATTTCTCTCTCTCGAATTGCATTTTTTCTTTTTGGAACTGTATTCTATCTGCCTGAACTGCTGCCAGTTGCAGCACACCTGTTTTCTGGGTAATTTTAGCCTTAACTTTTTCGGGTGGAAACGGGCACTTCCTTTTTTGAGTAATGCTAATTTGTGAAGATGATGGTAATATGCTTTCTTGAGGCGGCGTTAGACTTTTTCTTGGAGTATCTGCGTTCAGCAAGTGCGTTGCAGATGAATATTCAAAGAATTGAGATTCGTTGTACTCAGTCCCATCTGCGTTGAATACTTCAGAAATAAATTCCTCAGAGTCCACAATTACCGGAATGTTTGTACCGAAAATTTCATCTAATTGTTCCTAATATTGACATATCTTTTTAATTTTATCTAGGAATGAAAGATAAAAATACATATAGAAGAAATTACTAGTTCTGAAATCTGTTTTTGCAGTACCTTTTACACTGGATACTCTATATTTTTCAACAATGCCCGCACCAGTTGATTTTCTCCAGTCGTCTGCTTTCTTGTATGCAGTGCGGAGATTTCTTACCTTCCATTTCATTAAATTCCAGGTGGTGTTTATTTTTGTTTCTTGAAGAAATCTTTTATAGAAGAGTTGATCCGTTGGCCTCTGCAATTGAAAACAGTGATCCGAAAATTAAATATGGGTTAAACAGACATATAACCTCAAAATCGCTGTTTTCCTTTAGAAATTGGAGAAGGTCCTCCACTTCTTTCTCTGTCCACCTTTTGTTAGCCTTTTGATGAGCTCTCTAGTGTTCAAAAAGATATATTTGTATGTATAATAAGAGAAAGGACGGATTTTTACTTACTAATTGGTCGGTCATCTTGACAGCGATTAGTACGTCAAATTGTCAAAAATAAGTACAACTATACAAGCCGGTTTACACTCCCAATTTGTGAATGTAAAAATACAAGACCCTTGTATTGCATTTTATATGCATAGGCCTTGCATTACTTTACTGGGTTGTAATCAAATACATCTTTTACAACGATACACTCTTTGATACAACATTGCGTGAACACCCCTATTGATATCTAAGCGACATTCATGCACCCCGCATAATAAACATTTGCTAAATGTGCAAAGATGTTTAGATATGCAAAATGCATAAACTCGCAATATGTGTATACAATGAATATTCACAGAATTTAACAATTTTTGTCATTGTTGACATGTCACAAGCATTGTTAACACGAACAATTTTTCACATTTTTTACGATTACTATGCATTATTTATGCTGCAAAACATAACTAGACACTTAAAAGAATGTTATTATAAACTTACCTAGTTAATTAATCCACCAATTTGCGAAAAAACAGGACAATAGCACAACACTAAATGAACTTGTAAACCGCGATCGCGACTGTCAGATTGATATGGTGAAAAGTCAATCTGATAATTAGACGTCGCGGAATATATTGGTGATTTCAGACAGGTGTGAAAATCACCAGGTAAATTAATTTGACATTTCCCACAATAAGTGGGAAAGAGACAGATGTGGGAACGAAATAAAAAAATCGAGAAAATTTTACGTTCTACACTGAAAAGCGACATAATAGAATAGAGAGACGCCATATTGAAAATTTTTGGAAAAATCAAATTATTTAATTAAATAAATAAGGAGAATTCATGGATAACTAAAAATAAATTAGTTAATCCAAATTGGCATAGTATGAGCAAGTATCTAAGGTCATTCTAACAAGAAATATGTATATGCTAATTTTGCAATTTTTTTGTGAAATGTATGATAAAATGGCTGCTCAGGGTCTATAAAAAGGAGGTTCTCCCTAAGGAAACTCTCATTTGTTCGACAGTGATCATAAAGGCAACAGCATACAATCTAGCAGCAAGTTTTTTCAAAGTGAGAAATTTAGCAGGAACAGAGTTTGGTTTAGTGGACTTGGAAAAATTACAAACGCAAAGTTCATAAGTGAGAAGAGTTGAGGATTAATTAATTGCATAAATAACAGGTGCCAAGGTACGTTATGGGATGCTCCAAATTAGTGGTGTAATATTCAATTATTGTGGCAACGGGAAATTGTGAAAAGATAAGTATTTGTCCATTTTTGTTAAATTTTTAATGAATTTTATTGGTGAAGGTTTTTAGCGTAGGTTTCTTCACATTAAATTAAGCACATGCGTCTCTCGCATTTTAATGAAATATGTGAAGAAACAATTTAGTAAGTTAAATTTAGGAGTGAATTGCAGAGCAACGAATATCAGTGAATTGTAGATTTAAAGACTGCTGTCCTTCCAATTGATTACATGCCACGCAAAACGGCATATTGATTGTACATGCCCGCAGACAGGTAAATTAAGTCCGTAATGAACTAATTAAAAGTGAAGAACAATAAAGAATATATAAACGCATTAAATGCAATTAGGCAATAGCATACATGCAGTAAGTCTCAATTGCAGTTACATTGCTAAACATTAGTTTTAAGCAATATATATTGAATAAAGAATTATCTGTTTGAATTTGAAAGGCAGAGATATCTATTTATGAACACACACCCCCCTTCACTTGAAATCAGATCTCACAACTCTACTTTAACAATTGAGGTTGCGTAATAACAAAATTGCATATGAGTTTTGTAAGATGTTCAATCTAAATCATGAAGGAAAGATATCCTTAAGGTATTATGATTAAAAAAGTTGCCCAGAAATCCTTTCAATTTTGTAATGCTCAGATTATTTTGTTTTAATTTTTTGAGGCTGTAACTTCTGTTGCTCTACAATTTGAAATTTAATGTAAAGGAATTTTTTCATTACCACAGATTTCACTCAAGTATTTTAAATAACCTATTCTTACAAAAATTGAACATTTTTACTAATTAATTTCCTGAAAATACTGCCGACAGTGAAACTGAGCAGGAATAGTTTAAACAACTATAGATAATCTTTATTTTAACGAATACTCTTGCTGCCAAATAATTCATACTTACTTGATGAGACCTCCCTCTCTAATCGCTTGGACGAAAAGTTTAATTTTTCTATATGTATTACACATATAACTATCAAAATTGGGTCCAATTATATTTAAAAATATTCTTGAGAAAGACATCAATTCCCATATAAAAGCATTGCATCCAACAGTAAATAATTAAATGATGATAATTATAGTTATATTGAAGCTTTCACCTCTACTCTCTTTTGAAACTAACTTACAGAAACACCAGAAATTTTTAGAAAATTTGCTCAACTAAAGTTAAAACTTTTCACTAAAATAATGAAGTCAGAATATGAGTTTAATTCAAACTAGATTTTCACTACAACTGCGACACGAGGAACTTTATAAGCTGCTTAATTAGAATTCACACTTAATAGGATATAGCACAAAGGTGCATACAATTTCCATACATACCCAAACCACCATCGGTGATAAGACACCTTTAAGAAAAGTAGATTAAATTGAGAACTTCCTTAGCGAGGTTAAGTGAAACTTGAGTTGTTACATTTCTCGTTCTATCTCTCCATCGACCTGGATATAATTTCCCGCAGATATTTAATTTAAATAGGTCTGTTCACGTACTTCTCAGGTGTTCTCGTAATAGATCTATTTTGTGCGAAAATGTGCAAGAGGGGAAGCTGTCAAATATGGAAAGTACATGAACAACTTTCGTGTGTTCTTGGGCAGAAAGCGAAAGTGACAACTTCGAACTGTCAAACTAACAAATGAAATTTGTAAATAAAATTGTAATTATAGTGGATAATTTTTCATTTTAATAAGATGAATTTAAATAAAAGGAAGCAAATTGTTCCGGGGGGGGGGGAATTGTTCGGGGGGGGGGGGTTTATTTGGGGATGATTATTCGAACAGTGATGATAATAGTCCTACTACTTTAAAGTCTAGTGATGAAGAAGAGGAACCTGTATTTAAAAATATTGAAGAAGAGCTTCAAAGCGGAAAAAGAAATTGTATAAGGAACTATTTAGAAGAAGTAATTCCAAAATGCACCAATATCGAGTTTAGAATTCATTTCCGGCTTAGCGGGAATTTATTTCAATTCCTGGTCGAAAGGTTCAGAGAGAGTGATGTGTTTGGTAAGTTGCGTTAAGACAAACGTCTTAGTGCTGAAAAACACATCGCAATATTTCTGTGGTTTGCAGGACATGAAGCCTGCAACTATAGAGATATAGCTGATCGATTTGATGTGTCATTGGGCATACTGCCAACAATTATAGGAAGGGTGACAATATTCATAAGCAATCTTGCAGATGAGGTATTTGTATGGTCCAATGAAAACCAAAAAGCTGCAACTAGTGCTTATATTGACAACAAATACGGATTTCCGATAGTGATCGGTAGGTCAATAAAGTTTCCCTTTGCAAAGTGATACATAAAATCGTTTACAACTTAAGGTGCAATAGATGTGACGCATATTATAATAGACCCTCCAAGACATGGCAAGGATGACTATATTGACAGAACGGGAGACATCAGTATTTGCCTTCAAGCGATATGTGATGAAAGTGCAAAGTTGCTGAACATATTTGTTGGTTATCCAGGGTCAACTCATGACAGTCGCATTTTGCAGAATTCCTTTATATACCCTAAGCTTCCCAGTCTGTGTGAAGTTAATCACTTTAAAGCTTTTATTATTATAAGTAAATTGATAATGGTCAATTTTTCAGGTTTCTGTATTCTATACGACTCGGCGTACCATTGTTCTGAATTTTTATTAACGCCATTTAGGGACAACGGCCATTCAACTGGAGAGCAAAAAAAAAATACAATAGAACATTAAGCTCGACTAGGGTAGTTATTGAGCACGCTTTTGGTATTCTTATGCAAAGGTTCAGACAGCTATATTACTGCAAACTAAAGGGGATAAAGAGGTTGTGTCATTTTGTAAGAGCCTGTTGTATTCTACACAATTTGGCATTTGATATGGAAAAGGACTTTTGGGGAAATTGGGAGAATATGGAGGAAAATATGGTGAACGAAGGTGATGATGACGTATTAATATTAAATACGTCGGATAACAAACGGGGAAGAATTGAACGGCAACGAGTTTGCCAAGAAATACATGACAGGCAAAATGAGGGAAAATAAGAAAACATTCATAAATATTTATAATCTATTTAATAACAAAATTCAAAACCAAATAAGTTAAATTAAATTCAAATTTCTTGCCGTCATTTCTAAAAACAAAAACACGTTATATTAGATTTTAGATTGAAATTTAAATAAATACCTGTTTACTTCTTCAAGGTGTCTCTCAACTCCTTCAAAATATCTATCTTTTCTCTTCTTTGTTCCTCCATAGTCCTGGTCCTCTCCGCGTACAGATTCAACGCCTCTCTATAATAGTCGGCTTTCTCTTTTCTCATCAGTCCCAACTCTTGCAATATGTCAGCCTTATAATTTTGGTATCTCCTGGAAGGAGCATTGTATTTGGCCGGTGATTCTCTTGCTAAAACTGTTGTGAATTAAAACAAAATTTTGCTCAAAAGCAATTGAATCTTACCACTGCTACCATGTTCGGAAAAAATAACGAAAAGTTGACGGCTCTGGGGAAGAAGCTCTCTGCTGTTGCATGGAAGAATTTGTTTCTAGCTGTTCCATGGAATCCGTGGAGGTAGATGCTTGAGGGGAAGCTGCCCTAGAGATTAACTGTTTTTTGCTGAGACCGTCACCCGTGCCCTTTCCTCCCATTACATGTTCCGGAAATATGGCCGGTCTCTCTTCCAACAGATCCCGCAATTCCCTGGAAATAAATTGAAATGAGACAATATAAACATAATTACCTTTCATGCTTTATTGTTATGCGATTGCGGCCTGTTTTCCTAATATGATTAATAGCATGCTTAAATTGTCTTTCTAGAGAGCGGTACTTGTTCACAATTTGTATTAGAGAAAATTCGTACCCCTTCTCTAGAAAGCATCCGTGGATGTGGATCCAAATTTTTTTTTATTTTTAAATTTGATGCTCTTATCCACCTTGGGCTGCACTTTCTTGACCAGAGTCACCAATAATTTTATAGGCGCGTCAAGCCATACTTGCTTTCCAACAATTTTTTTTTTTTCATCTTCTTCATCTTGATTTAATACGTTGACTTCAACAACTGGAAAAACCTCATTACTTGTGTCTGGATCAATTGCAGCAACATTTGAATCATTACTCTTAGGATGTACTGAATTACTTCCTCAAGTTACGCAGGATCTAATATTTTTTTGTAAATATCAATTTTATTTGTTATTAAACACAAAAAAATTGTTTATTGACCGAAATTTAAATAAACTAAGCCAAATAATAGTTTTACTTACTATTTTGTAGATTTTTATATGATCTGGGCGAACAGTGCACATCAATTTCAAATTCTGCCGCATTTTCAATTTTTGACTTGCGAATGAATAATTAAAATCGAACTAACAATTCTCGATTACAATTGACAGTTGTTACAAAAGTTACACAGAGTTTTTCCTTGGGTGGATTTGGGCTAAAACTTTATTCAAGGGGAAGTGTGACGTCTACATTTTTTCCCCCATTTTCTGAGTGCTTTTGGGTGAAAATATTATAATGCTAGATCATAATAAATAATTTTGTAAAATTCTGTTGTGGAACGTGATTCTCATTTCCCTCTTTCTCACATATTATGTGATTTCGAAATTATAAAAATCACGAATATCTCGTTATTTACGCGATTTATCTGTGTTCTGCTAAAGACATTGAATTCTTCGGAAAAATTACCTTGCGTCAAGTATTGTGAAAATATAAGTTGACAGTTCCTGGTTTGAAAGTTGCAAGTGTCGCGTTGTGCTTTATTTTAGTGTTTCTGTGACTAACGTAAGGTAAATTTATCTTTTTATTGTATAATTGTGTTTTGGTGAACTATTTGTGCTCGTAATTTGTGGTAATTGTACAAAATTGTGAAAATTTTCATGAAAAAATAAATAAATCAAGAGCTGTCACAGGTGAATATAATTCAATTATTTTACCTGTAATGGCTATAATTACCAATTAAGAGGTTTAGATATTATTGCTTTCATAAACATCCGTAGCTTTGATTAAATTGTGTCAAATGCACAGGAACAAATTTCTTCGCAAAGCAAGACTTCGGTGTGTCTGTGTTGATGTTGTTGATTCGAAATTTATTGAAATATGTGTGTTCTGTAATTCATTGCCTAACTAACTATAATTCATTTTAATAGTAACTTTCTTTCATATCAGGTAGACTTCAATTAATTCATATATAGCTGAAAGGGTTCCAGGTACACAGATAAGTATAGTATCCATTCGATTTGAATATATAAAATTCATTAAAAACAAAAACGATATGGGAATGAATATCTCCTGCTGAGTGCCACTGTTAATAATAACTAAGCCGAGAATCTCCAGTAATAAGAGCAAGAAAGATGCAGTTACAAGAGTTTGTGGGTATCTGTATTATCTAAATTCATAATTTTGTATGCCTGTGTACCCTCGGAAACAATTTATCATACAGTCATATATGTGTATAAATACCATCTAATTGAAAACGGACCGAGTGCTTATATTTTGGAAAATTATTAAAATTCGAATTTCATGAAGTGCTTTGATAAATCCTGACCTTCCTAAAGAACCAACCGTTATTGGAAAGGTCAAAATCGATCGAGTGATAATAAATTTTAATATAATGGGATGAGTCTACTGTTATCATATGCAAGAAAGCGATTTAACATGTTCTAAGTTTCGAGAATTAATAATCAACTAAAAAAAAGTCATGAATATAATGTAAACAAAAACCGATATATGAAGCAGTAATACATGAATGATCTATGTATGTTTCCAACAAACCTCGTCTCTCTCCCCGACCCTCTTCGGCAAACTTAAAACCGTGATTGAAATGTTATTTGATTTTAAATCTGTATTCTATTTTTTTCGATTTTAGACTTCTAAAGGAAACAAAGGCCAAACGTAAATCCACTTTTTCCTTTAATGGTTGTAATCTAGGGACTTGAGAATTCATACTCATAAATATAGCTTTAAATTACCTATACTAAGCACTTTCGAAAACCGTTATTTTTGAGATTTTTCTCAGAAATATTTCAACTCCTGAAAGGTGCGAAGAATTTATATATTTTAAAAAATCTTGTTACAAACAAAACTGCATAAAACTTGTGGAGTAAACTTGGGACTTTTGTTGCCAGACAATAAATCTATTATAAAATAAATAAATGAAATCTTGAATCAAAAGATTAAAAAGAGTCAGCAATCAACATACTAGAAGAATAATTTTCATAAAAAATGGGCGTGTATTATGTAAATGAATGTGAATTTGATAATTTTAAGTTACTAGATTATGAACTTGTTTAATATTTAAAAATTATGAAAAATACGTGTAATAGAGTAAAATTACATTGTAATTAATTATAAATGCACCTATATACACAAAATATGTAAATAATGGAGGTTTAAGAAAACCTCGAATATTCTATATAAAAAAATTTTACATATCGAGATTCGTCTGTATTTCACAAAAATTCAACATAAATATGGTGAACTTAACAATCAAAATTTTGACATGTTATATCATAATACGGTTCCTTCAATATAATGAAATTATCATTTACAAAAAGAATTCAAATCCTAGACAACCTCAGAAATTATTTTCCTCCTCTCGGAAAGCGTTAGGCCTCAAGTCCTAAAACTGATTCATTGCACTTCACTCCAACCCCCCTCCTTATGCACATATTGCCATAACTAATTACAGTCGATAAAAATTAATTAAAACTTTCCGTAGATGTAATACCCCCCCCCCCCCCCTACAGACAATCGACATACTTCCCTACATTAGGCAGTATATCTGTAAATTAACTTGTTGATTCAGCACTGCCCAAGTATACGAAAGTAAAATATGAGGATAAATCACCCCTTAAAGAATCGGCCAATCATATTTTATCACAAATTGCTGAGAACTTACAAATTAGGGATCCTGTTTCAAAAGTCAAACGAAACCAGTACATGTTCACTAATGGCGGATAAAATCAAATTCAGTTTGAACTCATCCAATTTGATAAGAGATTATCTTGATGAGAGTAAGATGGGGGAATGCCTATAATGCTAAATCTTCCATATATGTACATACATACATACCTACATAACATAGATTGAATCTTTCAGTAGGCAAAAGTTATTCCTCAAAAGGATGACAAAAATAGCTCTTTTATTGCATATCATAGGAAATACGACTGTATGAACAATTCAAAAGCTTTGAAATCCATTCGAAAAAGGACATCAGACCAAACAACGGATGGACTGGCTCCCTTATTCTACTCAGAAATAATATGCTATTCTTATATATGTTCAAATCCTTTGGTATTTTATTACTTTACCTCCTTTGGAAATAAACATGCGCGACCTCCAGACATTATGAAGGACTTTTATGGGTTAGTTGTTAACATCAGACACATACAGAAGTACGGTGATATACTTTGTTGCATTACAAGTTTTATTTGTGTTTCTCTTTTGTGCCTCTGATGCTGTTTAACAATTTAATTTCCTCCTTAAGTTAGTTTTGTTATTTACAGAATGGAAACTTAACTTTGAAAAATAAGTCGAGACTTTTCCTCTCGTTCGGCAAGCTCCATTCAAATTACAATTTGAATACAGATTTATTAATTTCTTTATTTATAGCACTTGCGTGATTCATTTTATATTTATATATACAGGGTGATTCAGATCAAGATACCTTCCGGTATACCACACAATTCCTTGAGGTTAGCTGATCAAAAAATTGTTCCACATACCCCCCCCCCCTCCACCCACCCTAGAAACCTTCCTTTAGGAGTTGTGACCAGTTCAAGATTTCGCCAATATTCAGGGTTGTTAAAGAATGCATTATTTCTGAGCTGCATTGCTATACATTTTTTCATTCAAATGAACGAATTGGAAGCTGCAGTCAAAGTATGTTTAAAGAATTGGAATGGAATTAAATGAATTCTATTCCCCAAAAAATAATGCCGAATGCATTCTTTTTCCTTTTAGAAAAAGAGTGCATTATTTTGAGCTGCATTACTTTGGAATGCATTGCATTCAATGAAGTCTGTGTGAATTCACTTGCATTCACTTGAATTCAGTGAAATTATTCCATGAAATTATTTTGTGATTAAGAATGGAAGAACAAATAAAGCACCTGTAAGCATTTTTTTTTAAAGAATTTCAATTATTAATTAATTTGTCGAATTCTACCACATTAAGAAAGTAGATGTATTTTGTTCGCATAATTTAATTCATCTGCTTCTCGTCCTTAATTGATTTTTTCACATAAGAAATGAAAAATAAGCATTATTTTCGGTCTCTGGAATAAATACTTTTGATTTGATTTGAAATACTTAAAAAAAAAATGCTTAAAAGTACTTTATTTGTTCTTTCATTCTTAATCACAAAATAATTTCATGGAATAATTTCACTGAATTCATGTGAATGCTGAATGCAAGTGAATGCAAGTGAATTCACACAGACTCGGCAAAATTTTTTGAGGAATGTGGAGTTGTATATTCTAATTCCTAATACTGAAGAGGAATGAAAGAATGCTAAATATGCATTCTTCATTCCTTTGAATTATTATTATTATTATTTCCAGTAAGTTGCTTTGTTGCCAGACAATAAATCTATTATAAAATAAATAAATGAAATCTTGAATCAAAAGATTAAAAAGAGTCAGCAATCAACATACTAGAAGAATAATTTTCATAAAAAATGGGCGTGTATTATGTAAATGAATGTGAATTTGATAATTTTAAGTTACTAGATTATGAACTTGTTTAATATTTAAAAATTATGAAAAATACGTGTAATAGAGTAAAATTACATTGTAATTAATTATAAATGCACCTATATACACAAAATATGTAAATAATGGAGGTTTAAGAAAACCTCGAATATTCTATATAAAAAAATTTTACATATCGAGATTCGTCTGTATTTCACAAAAATTCAACATAAATATGGTGAACTTAACAATCAAAATTTTGACATGTTATATCATAATACGGTTCCTTCAATATAATGAAATTATCATTTACAAAAAGAATTCAAATCCTAGACAACCTCAGAAATTATTTTCCTCCTCTCGGAAAGCGTTAGGCCTCAAGTCCTAAAACTGATTCATTGCACTTCACTCCAACCCCCCTCCTTATGCACATATTGCCATAACTAATTACAGTCGATAAAAATTAATTAAAACTTTCCGTAGATGTAATACCCCCCCCCCCCCCCTACAGACAATCGACATACTTCCCTACATTAGGCAGTATATCTGTAAATTAACTTGTTGATTCAGCACTGCCCAAGTATACGAAAGTAAAATATGAGGATAAATCACCCCTTAAAGAATCGGCCAATCATATTTTATCACAAATTGCTGAGAACTTACAAATTAGGGATCCTGTTTCAAAAGTCAAACGAAACCAGTACATGTTCACTAATGGCGGATAAAATCAAATTCAGTTTGAACTCATCCAATTTGATAAGAGATTATCTTGATGAGAGTAAGATGGGGGAATGCCTATAATGCTAAATCTTCCATATATGTACATACATACATACCTACATAACATAGATTGAATCTTTCAGTAGGCAAAAGTTATTCCTCAAAAGGATGACAAAAATAGCTCTTTTATTGCATATCATAGGAAATACGACTGTATGAACAATTCAAAAGCTTTGAAATCCATTCGAAAAAGGACATCAGACCAAACAACGGATGGACTGGCTCCCTTATTCTACTCAGAAATAATATGCTATTCTTATATATGTTCAAATCCTTTGGTATTTTATTACTTTACCTCCTTTGGAAATAAACATGCGCGACCTCCAGACATTATGAAGGACTTTTATGGGTTAGTTGTTAACATCAGACACATACAGAAGTACGGTGATATACTTTGTTGCATTACAAGTTTTATTTGTGTTTCTCTTTTGTGCCTCTGATGCTGTTTAACAATTTAATTTCCTCCTTAAGTTAGTTTTGTTATTTACAGAATGGAAACTTAACTTTGAAAAATAAGTCGAGACTTTTCCTCTCGTTCGGCAAGCTCCATTCAAATTACAATTTGAATACAGATTTATTAATTTCTTTATTTATAGCACTTGCGTGATTCATTTTATATTTATATATACAGGGTGATTCAGATCAAGATACCTTCCGGTATACCACACAATTCCTTGAGGTTAGCTGATCAAAAAATTGTTCCACATACCCCCCCCCCCCTCCACCCACCCTAGAAACCTTCCTTTAGGAGTTGTGACCAGTTCAAGATTTCGCCAATATTCAGGGTTGTTAAAGAATGCATTATTTCTGAGCTGCATTGCTATACATTTTTTCATTCAAATGAACGAATTGGAAGCTGCAGTCAAAGTATGTTTAAAGAATTGGAATGGAATTAAATGAATTCTATTCCCCAAAAAATAATGCCGAATGCATTCTTTTTCCTTTTAGAAAAAGAGTGCATTATTTTGAGCTGCATTACTTTGGAATGCATTGCATTCAATGAAGTCTGTGTGAATTCACTTGCATTCACTTGAATTCAGTGAAATTATTCCATGAAATTATTTTGTGATTAAGAATGGAAGAACAAATAAAGCACCTGTAAGCATTTTTTTTTAAAGAATTTCAATTATTAATTAATTTGTCGAATTCTACCACATTAAGAAAGTAGATGTATTTTGTTCGCATAATTTAATTCATCTGCTTCTCGTCCTTAATTGATTTTTTCACATAAGAAATGAAAAATAAGCATTATTTTCGGTCTCTGGAATAAATACTTTTGATTTGATTTGAAATACTTAAAAAAAAAATGCTTAAAAGTACTTTATTTGTTCTTTCATTCTTAATCACAAAATAATTTCATGGAATAATTTCACTGAATTCATGTGAATGCTGAATGCAAGTGAATGCAAGTGAATTCACACAGACTCGGCAAAATTTTTTGAGGAATGTGGAGTTGTATATTCTAATTCCTAATACTGAAGAGGAATGAAAGAATGCTAAATATGCATTCTTCATTCCTTTGAATTAAACCCAAAAAAGGCTGCATTCTTTAACATCTATGCATATTCGTGAACCCTGATGGGAATAAATGAGTATAACTTTTAAATCATCTTTGGTTATTGTTGGCTTAAATAGCCAAGAATAGTAGCTGTCGAAAAGCGTATTACTCTGTATTTTTTAATTACGCATCTTTAAAATATTCCCAAATATTTCCAAAATTTTGATTTTTTTTACACACAAATTTCATAAATACCGTTATTTATTTCAAAAACTTTCTTCCATGTAACCCAAATTTATTACAATGCCCCTACTACCCTCTATCACTGCAAAAAAACCGCATGCCAATATCTGTATGTGGAACAATTTTTTGATATCAGCTTACCTCAAGGAATCGCGTGGTATACCGGAAGGTATCCATTTTGGGAGGCTGTCATTCTGTATATGTAAGAATGCAAGTAATATTGGTACTACATTTTAAGTGTGTTATGTGTATTGAAAGATTTTATTTTGTTGGAACAGAAAAAAAAGAAGACTCCCGTGAAAAATAAACACAACACAGTTACAAGTAAATACTTATTAAAAAATAGAAATTGCAAAGTAATAAAATATAAGTACTCGCTAATACATACATGATATCCCCAAAGCAGGTAGTCATGTAGGCAGGGGTTGAAATGCTGCTACGAAAATAATGATATAGCCAGCTCTGATTCGTGCAGGAGCGGAAAAATTAACAAAAAAAAGCATTTTGGCCTGGCTGGAGCAAAAATCTTTGCCAGTTGAATGTGAAACTATGACGGGCAGCTCTTCCGAATAGCAAACTCTTTCTTATTTCCAGTAAGTTGCTTTAGCTGTGGAGCAAAAACATAATGCACACAAGCAGCTTCCTGTACACGATGCGATACGAAGGCGCGGCAAGATCTTTAGATCAGATGCTGCCTGACTGAGTAATTTCATTAGCATTTCCTTCGGGGCGACAGGAGGTTTTCTCAGAAACGTTGATGGATAAGTTGCCTGCTTCCATTACTGGTCTTTCGATAGAACAGATATCTTGTTGTAGTCGTAGCTCTCTAGTTTCCCCGCTTAGTAACCACGTTCTCCCACCAAGTAAAGATAAATTCGCCCTTTTGGAAATATTCTATCAAATAGATTAAATGGTTAATATCGAACTCGTACGACGAAATAAATCGTCTAGAATATTTTCTACCAAATACGTTTTTTGATGTTGTCGGGCTGTGGCAATTTTAATATCAGGTGAATAACAATATCAGCAAACATAGCTTATGTCGCTTAAAACAATTTCGCTGTAAAGTGCAAACAGCATTTGAGGTTTGATAGTGCCTGTAGCAAATATTTATAATATCCTCCAACGACAGTCGATGTGGACAAAAAGTTTTCACTAAACCGATTCAAGGCTATAGCATGAGCATACGCTCCGGGCGATCGCCAGTAGTTCGGATTAGACACACGGTCACTTTTGTTCAAGCAATTGGGTTGTGACCTTATTGTCGAGTACCTCCTCAAATAATTGATATGAGTCTTGCACTTCACGCGAACCGATCGGTCATGGATTTTTTTTTAATGTTAACAAAGAACAATTGGTTCAACATATGTATGGAATAACTAGGATCAGTAGACGGTATATAGTATGAAAAAGAGGTATTGACAGGAAATTATAAAATTTTCAAAACGGTAGACACTTGCTGAAAAAATGAATTCGGTATATTTGCGATAAATATTTATTCATTATGTATAAAAACAAGTAAAAAAGGAAGAATTGTTCTAACCGAAATTCTTATGATACCCTGGATGAATACCCGCATGGAATTTTGTATGGCCACCAATCAGTGCAAGTTTGATCGTTGAAGTGGTTTTTCGCATATATTTCTAAAATAGTTCGTCGGACAGTAAAAATTATTTGAACCAATTACATAAGATTTCACATTCTGAAGAACTTTTCAGTACAATAAGAATGTCTAGGACTGATCGTTTTCACTATAAACAAACAAAAACGAATTTTTATATGGCAACACCACCAATATGAGGTTTCCCGATTTGGGCCATTTGTAAAGTTGTATTTACTACTTTTATAAACACACTATATACAAATCAACTCTCTACGTTGACGCGTTTTCAAGAAGAGGCCACATATATAGTGAAAACGAAATTTATGTATTTATGGCAGCCCTACGAAGGAGTTACCCGATTGGTCCCATTTTTAAACTTAATTTTACTTTTCTTTTAAAAGTCCATATTTAAAATTTCAGCTCTGTAAGTACTCGAGTACTTTAGTTGGTTTTTGATACAGTTTTTTTACAAATCAACATTCGGACTGAAGCTCGTGCAAATATCTATTATACTATAAAAGGGTGGCAATTATCTCCCACTTCGTAAAACTAAATTCAAAGTTCCATAAACAAACATACTGCAGAACTAAAAATGTGAAGCTTACAACCACCAACAAACCCTGATTGTTGCTTCCAGCCGCAAAGATAAACTTAATGACTTATTTGCATTTGGAATAAATATTTCATTTCTTACTGTTGGCTACTGTTCTTGACTTCTTATTTTAAAATCTTTGTAAACTTCAAACAATTTAAAAAATCGTCTGAATAAGTACAAGGAGAAGTCTTAAAATTTTCAAGCTGTAGCATTTTGATCGCACCTACAATTTCGCAGAAGGGTTGAAAAGTAATAGATTGTTCAGTTATATCGAGCACGCTGCTATAAAAATTCTTCTGTTTCGATAACAATCAATATATTGTGTGAAATGGTTTTTTGTTGGGGATTTATTTTCCTTAGCCTATGGCTGCTGTCACTTGAGGGTCACAGGTAATTATGTTCTCCTAATGTGTGACTTGCCGCCACCGATTTTTCTACAAAATTCAGCCAAAATATGTAGAATGCACCAAAGAAGCAGACATCTTTCTAATACGATGGTATTGCTTCAGAATTTAGCAATTTGAACCTTTTGGTTTTAGTAGACTATAACCTCACATATGTATTAGAAAAATATCAACTCTGCCCCTACACTCATATAATTATGGAAGTCACTGCCTTCTATAAGATTTTTGTTGCTGCAATGTATTTCCGAAATTGTTTCAGGTAACAACACCGTCCTTTTTCGAAGTATTTGTAATAAACTCAATTATAGTTTTCCAACAGCTCGTAAAATTAACAGCTGTCTCGAATAAGTCGAGAGAAGTTTAACAAATAAAGCACATACAATTAAAAACATGGAACCAGCGTTACACAAACACACACATACATACAATCCAACGTAAATTTATAGATTTTTTCAAGTAAAGCTCAATACAAACTTTAATTGCTTTGCAAAGGATGAAAAATACACCATTACTCATATTAATGAATGTACATTTTTTCCTGAATTAAAACCGAATTTCTTCACAAAAAATAATCTGACTTTCGTGAACACACTCCGGGTAAACTTGAACAAACGAATGTGCATCTTTTGGATGAAATTTACTGGATTTTTTTGTAAAGGAATTTCCCACTAAAACTACTTCATCTTGACAGTAAAACTCATTGTTCATCGCGTAGAACTAGGACGCCACTTTCGTAATTAAGGTCATCGAAAATGTTCCTCACATCCTTCAAAGTGGTGCCTTATACTTAAAAACCTTTTGAATAGCGCAGTAACTGGAAGGTCGCCCTCTGTAAAGGTTGCTGTGGCAATTTTAATGTTGATTTTAGAGGTGCGTCAGTAATAGTGTAGCATATCACCCAGAAGGTGCGAAAGGTGGAATAACTATGACATAAGTTACAGCTCTTAGTCTAGAAAGGTAGATTCAGTGTTGGAAAATTTGACAATGAAAGTCCATAGGTAGTGTAAGTGCATTCTTTTGAGTTGAGTGCTTTTTTTGTTACTGTCGTTTGGGATATTTTTTTTATATACCTCTCAGTTATACAACTTTTTATGGCAGCATAAGAAGAGCTCTATGCAGATTTATAAAGTAGCTAAACTTTTTCTTGTACTATTTAAGCATTGAACAGATAGAAAGATCTGTGATAAGTCCTGACAGATATGTACCTACCTATGTTAATTTATCTCAGTGTAAGATTTAAGAAAGGTTCAATGGAATCCTAATCTAAATAGAACATTATCTTGTTCTTCTATGACTCGTTGAGTTCAATAATTACTCGTTGAATTCCTCGAGTACTCATGAATATTCAGATAAATTTATAGTAAGTTATTAGTCTCCAATTAATAATATTCTTCCTAGCACGTCCTTTCCCTGTATGGATATTTTTATGCTGATTATTGTAACCAGATTTAATAGGATTTTCTCCATTATTTTAACGGTACTAGAATTGGGCCACCGTATAACACACAAAAACCATAAATTTAAAAAAAAAATGTGCCTTCGCACGTTCTTTCCGTAGATCACTCAATTTTTATATGAATAAAATTCGATGGAGAATTAGAAACGATTTTTGAAGTGCTTTTTCGGATATATTTCTGAAATGGTTCATCGGACACTAAAAATGGTTATGCCCAATTTCGTAAGATTTCACATTCTGAATAACTTCGCAGTACATTAAAGCCGTCTAGGACTGATCGTTTTCATAGTATATGTAAAAATCCTAAATTTGTATATGGCAACACCAAGCGGTTGCCCGATTTAGTACATTTTCTAAAATTTTATACTATTGCTATAAAAGCACCACGTACCAAATTTCAGTTCTCTACGTCGACGTGTACTCAGGCAATGCCCAAATATATAGTGGAAACGACATTTTTGTATGCCAACCCAGGAAGGAGTTGCTCGATTCAGCCCACTTTTCAGCTTAAGTTTACTTTTTTTTCGAAAAGCCCCTGTGCAAAATTTCAGCCTTATAAGTTAACGCGTTATCATGCAGACGGACGGACGGACATACAAAAACCAAAATAACTTTTAATATTATGCGTGGCTGTCCAATCCATTTTGCTACACATCATTATTTCGAGGTGTTGGAAACAGAATGACAAACTGGGTATACCCTATAGATGTCATCTAGGGTATATTTATCATTTTCTATCTCAGTGGATATGGTAAAATCAGGAAGGTTCTCTGTCCTGTTACACTTGGTTCCAGAGTGAACTTACCAATAAGTTCTTGTTACTCCTCCGAGAAATAGGTACTTGATTTGTCCATTCAATTGACAGTTATGTTGATGCGTTCGAAAAACATGTTCAAAACTTATGATTTAAAGCTTTTTATATTCATTCTTCACGTTTCTTGTCTACGATGCAAAGCAGAAAATGTAACTATTTTAATTATTATTATTTTTTTTTAATAAATTTTTAATGTACAACTAATATATGTTTATCCTCAAAACTCATTGCATATTGTATGACCAAATTACATGCTGGCTAACTTTACATGGGTAGCGTATACTATATAGAGAAAAAACGGAATAAAAAAATCAGATGACAAAAAATCGCAGCCATGCTTAAATATCCGGTGTCATGTTTTGTATGACGGCTACAAATACAAAAACATTCAACTACTGCTAAAAAAACTGAAAAAAGAAAGAATGAATTTCGGAAGACTGTTGAGAATCTGGAAGTCCCTACACATTACGATGTATACAAAACATGGAATATGTATCTGCTTTCGCCAATAAAAGACTAATAAAGTAAACCTTAGGCAAGACTCAGACCAAAGCCTCAGATGTCTCTATGCGTTATATACCTCTAACAAGATTCTTTATGCAATGTTCCGCTTTGCTGCATAAGGCCGCACAAGAGGAAGGACATTATATATATATATAGTGTGAAGATAAAGTGAAATTTTAAAGAAAAAGGGACACAAAGAGAAAATATTGGACTCATCCTTTGTTTTGTATTTAAAGGGCATCTTATCTCAAGACAGCAGTCTCACCTAAAAGAAAAATTAAAATACACAAAGTTCCTCGGAAACTCGAAAACCAAAGTAAAGAAGCTTACCTGACCAACCGGACATCTCTACATCTACTGAGACGAACATCTTCGTATCTCTTGGAAGCAGCTAAATCAAAAATAGAAAAGAAAAATAAGGTAGATTAGAACATCTACATAGAAGTAAGGTTAAGATTCACATATAACACGTAGAGTAGTTAGTTCGTTTCTAGGTAGCATAAACCATTCACAAAAGTAACACAGAACATAAAATACGTAAAAACAATATATTATAATTTAGATTGGAACTTATACTCACCATAATGTGTACTTAGAAGACTTCTTGCACTTGCAAGTATTTTGTAAGGAAATTTCCTTTTTTAGTTTTAAATTACTTCCACGTGTGCAAGAAGTTTTAGAGACTAATTTGGTCCATTTCTAATAAGTGTGTCTCCACCTCTTGCGACAGTTTGAAAATTTCCAAACACTGGATCCTCTTATATTAATTACAAAGAATATTTTTATACCCTACGTGAAATCTAAAGGGTCTACTAAGTTTGTCAATCAGTTTGTAGAGGACAGAAATAAAGATGGTAGAGCAAAATAGATCGCACACCCACGCATAATAGTAAAAGTTATTTTGAGTTTTGCAAGTCCGTCCGTCTGTCCGTCTGTCCATCCGTGCGCACGATAACTCGAGAACGCGTCCATGGAGAAAGTTGAAATTTTCTACACGAACTTACAAAAAAAAAAGTAAAATTATGTTCGAAAATGAGGCAAATCGGGCAACTCCTTCGTGGGGTTGCCATACAAAAGAGCTGAAATTTGGTACATGTTGTTTTTATAGTAATAGCAAAAAAAATGCAAAAATGGACTAAATGGAGCAAAACCGTGCTTGGTGCTGCCATTTAAAAATTTAGGTTTTGTACATATACTGTGAAAACGATCAGTCCTAGACATTTCTATTGTACTGAAAACTTCTTCGAAATAAGCAATCCTATAAAATGGCTTATAATAATTTTTTCTGTCCGACGAACCGTTCTAGAATTATATGCGAAAAACCACTTCAAAAATCAAACTTGCTTTGATCGGTGAGCAGAGGAAATTTTTTATTCTTCTAGGGTATCATAAGAAGTGGTCTAATAGGGCGGTTTCACTAAATCGAAATCATAATCACGTAATTGTGCTGTTTCACCGTGATTTCGACGAAATCACGTCGAAATCACGTAATTTCCAGTACAGAAAACTTAATCGAAATCATCTCAGTTTTGCGTAATATCAATGAAATTACGCAGGAAATTACGAAAGGTTGCCCGAATGCGTCCATTTTCGATTTCCACTTTTTCTCAAACTGTATCATTTGACATTTGTTGTATACATTTGTCTATAAATTTTTAAAATAGAAATTTAAAATTAAATTTGAATATTATATTAATATTGCTGACATTTATGTGACAATATATCCTTTTAATTACAAAAGTCTCGTTTATGTAATTAGTTATTTTATATGCCAATTTTGTATTTAAGTGTAGCACCTGTCAAACGAAATCATCTCAGCGGTAGTGAATACACTTGACAGTGATTTTGAAATCACCTCATCAAAATTACGTGATTTCGATGTAATAAAAACGCTCTATTTGACCAATTCTAGCTTTTTTACTTGTTTTCAATTGTATTCAATGGCCTGTTGGGGTGCATATGGTATGTTCACAATGACATATGTCGGTGACGTGAGTTTTACTAGCGACAGCAGTGCATTCCATCTTCACATATTGGGAAATCCTCGAACTGAAATAACTCTGGCACCTTGAAAAATAGAAAATTCAAAAATTACGATGAGGGAAGGCATTTTCCTTATTACTTCCTTGGTGAATAAGCTTCTCCCTTAACAACTTTTCTCAAAAGGTTTTTTATCCAAATAAGAGGATATTCAATTCTAGACTATCAAGAGGTCGAATGTCAGTTCAATCTGCGTTTGGAATTCAGACGTCGAAATATCGAATATCTGAGAAACCAATAATTTCGAACAGTGTAGATTCTAAAATTGATATATTTAAACAGAGCCGTGTTCTACATAACTCCGTTAATATGAGGAACAAGTTCCTGAATTTTCTATTTATAAGAAAATTCCTGAATTAAATTGCCCCGCCGAAATTGCCCAGAAATAAAGATGGAAAACAGAGACTATTTAGCAGAATATTTTGTGATCAATGCTGGATCATTTTCTATTCAATGGGCGTATGCTTAAAAACGCATTAATAATATAATGCCATATAATTATATGTTCCAAAATGTATGTATATATCACCAGAAACGATTCTTATATAATTTAATTGAAATACATGTGTCCTTCATTTCTTGAGAAACTTCATTCTAAGCCTTTTCTGTAACATCCCTATGGCTATATTGCGGCAACGTATAGCTCCACACACTTGCGTGTTGTTCAATGCATTCAACAAATTGAACATTATATTGTCCGTTATCAATATCTAAACTTTGTAAATTTCATTAAGTGCACATTACTTAAACGCTATGTAAAAAATAAACCACTTGATACGAACTTATCCAGCTGCAAGTGTCGCTTCGATTCACATCATGCAACACAGTACAGAAGTTCATTAAACTTTGTCGTGTATTTTGACAATAACGTACGACAAAAGATCAGAATCAGCACCCAGTAAACGAGGGGCGGTGCAGATAATGAGATCAATGACTATTTAACCAGAAAACGGAGGGGGCTCTATTTGCCACAAGGGAGCCCCTCTGTGGCCTTACCTAGCAGGAGAGGTAATCTCTAAAACAGAAAAGACTCACCAGCTGAAATATCGGATCCTTCCTGTACTAAGGCATTAGAAAAGTCCATTAGCTTTCCATACAATGACTTTAAAAAATGTCATCAACTTTGGTAATCATCAGATCAGTCTATTCACTGGGGCATAATGACTGTCCGTTGAACACAGACAACGTTTTCCGATTGCAATGAAGAGGTAGAATCTGCAAAACATGTACTCTGTGAATGCACAGATGTTCGAAAAACTGACGTTAAGGAGGTAATAATCTTCCTAAAAGAGCAAGGATATAGAACAGAAAATCTATCAGGTAACTGCTTAGAAGTTGGGTTTCCAACCCATTTCCTATGTATAATAATAAATGATAGCAATTCCTGAGTAAAGTGAATCTTAATATACGGAAGGAAACGTGGCTTGTAAAGAAAACTAAATGAAAAAACCCAAAGTGATCCTAAACAACTTCCCAATTATTATATACAAAATATTCTGGTTAAAATGAATCACGAAGACAGTGCCCTGGATAAGTGGTTAGCTATAATTAGGCACCAAGTGTTAAAGCAACTCAGTTAAAGCGAAGAAACTGCAAATAGATATTCCACCTTATTTAGAAGGCCTACACATACAATATATAGGTAGAGATAGACGAAAGTGGGAAAACTGAGATAAATAAAAAAAATGGTCGAAAACAAGATTAATCGGAGAGACTATGTAAAGTCCCAAGAGTTCCCAAACGGGAGCGAAAAGGAAGAAATTAATTTTTATTACAAAATTAAATTAAATTAAATCATTCCGCAAAAGGCTTCCATAAAATCGTGCCGTAAATATTTAGAGGCAGTGAAAAGCCGGATGCTGTGACTGCACACTATTAGATTAGACATACGATTCTTTTCGTTGAAAGCTTCTGATTACTGAATAGATATATGTATTGCCAAAGCCTCAGAGAATCTATGTCGCATATACACCTAACCTTAATTACTACCAGTCAATGTCAAAATGGGGATTAACTTTTAACAAATGTATTTAAAAATATTCTGACTCAAGATGTATTTGTTTCGTTTTTTATAAAAATTTTCAAATTGCACAATGCATTGAAAATACTCGTAAATAAAAATTCAATTAAAAGTTTCTAAAGTGAAAATGATAGCCGTTTTTACCAGGACCAATACAGGTGAGATATTTAAAACAGTTCGACTGAAATATCGGTACAAAAACTCTTCACAAAATAAAGGCATTATTTTAAAATTCAATAATATGGACATTAAGAGCCGTAAACAACAACGAGGATAACCCTATTTCCCGTGTAAAGATTATTCCTATCCTATCCGGACATTTTCGGTATGTCAAATGATAGAGACGTTATGTTGAAAGTTTGAATTTGTTTGTGGCTGTCAAATCGTGAGTAGTGAAATTGTTTAATTATGGAAAGTAAAAATCAAGGCATATGACGACACAGAGCAAAGCATTGCTAATAGAACTTGTAACAAAATAAAAGAGTGTAGTGGAGAATAAAAAAGCTGATGCCGTAAAATCTAAAGAAAAATATGACTGTTGGGAAATAATTTGTAAAGCATTTAATTCCTAAACAGTCTGAAAAAATCGGTCGCTCAATTACGTAATACCTTCAAGAAGATGAAAAGGATATTTAAACAAAATTAACTTTAGATAAAGCTAATATTTTTAAAACCAGAGGAGGCACATATGTGGAAAGAGTACGGAAAGACGACCCTATTTTACAGTTGGTGCAGGCATCCACAGAACTTATATCAAATAGGTATGACAGTAGTGCTGACTATTGGGGCGATAATAATGTGAGTTAAATTTGAAAAATAGGAATTTTATTATTACTTAAACTTATTTGTTTCTATACGAATAGGGATGGCCGATACCAATACGATATTTGATATATCGATATTTATCCCCCTACGATACAAGTAATTCGTATGAATATTTCAATACTTTCAATATCGTTGTATCAATATCTCTATAGCTGTATCGTTACAAAAATATCGGTTCGAATGTCCACTTTTCATACAATTTTAAGGCCGACATGAACAGACATGAGAGATGCCTTAAGAGTCGCATTATGATATTCTGAGCATATTTCACAAATCAAATTTTCCATTAAGCGGGAGAAAGCTTTGACGATCGGATGTATTTTGAGAGCGACTTTATTGGACGAAATAGTGAATTTTTTTCTCTCGTGATTGTGCGAAACTGGTGAGTCGTGGAAAATAACTTCCTATGAAAAAAATGTTCACAATAGATCACTAATGTCCCTGAAAGGAAGAACGGAAGAAATATATGTGAAATGTGGTAACTGGGGTGAATGTTACCCAAGTGTGATACTTAGTACTCGGTGAGACCACTTTTTTTCCCCTCGTGATTGTGTCCCTGAAAGAAAGAACGGAAGAAATATATGTGAAATGTGGTAACTAGGGTATACGTTACACAAGTGCGATACTGGTAGTATTCGGCGAGACCACTTTCTTCCGCTCATGATTGTGCGAAATTGGTGCGTCGTGCAAAGAAAGAACGGAAAAATATATGCGAAATATAGTATGTGGAGGGTATATTACCCAAGAGCATGCAAATGGGTTTTTTGGCGACAAAAACGTCCCGAGAAAATTTTCTGAATAATTGTTGTGGCTAACGATTTTAATTAAGAACACGTTAAATAATTTCTTTAGAAATTCATACTTTATTTCACAACATTTATTCTAAATATTAAAATAATTTTTAATTGCGGAGTCGTTATTGAAAAAGGCGAAGGGAAAGGAAATCCAAACCTATCATAAAACTCTTTTTACAATAGCATTTTTTTCATTTCTTGCAGTCAATTTTATGTTTTTGAATCAAAACTGGTATAGGATTGTTTCGATTGTCGTGATAAGCAAGGTTTTCCTTCAACAATTCTGCTATTTCACAAACAACAATATCTTTTGGAAATCTAAACCTTTTTATGAAGTCTACATTATCATATTTTTCATTGGATTTATTCTTTCGAATAGCTTCCTTTGCCTAGGTCGTCGTTGTAAACTTGCCACTGCCCGGAGAAGCTCTAAGTTCTCTACATCCGACGAGGAATTAGTCGAAGAATTCATCTCAAAATCTTCACATATAAAACTTTGATCCGATTGACTAGCATCCATTTTAGAATTAAATTCAAAAATGAAAATTTATAATCGGAAATATGAACTGTCTATATAACTGCCGGAATAATCCTCGAATAGAAATTATATCCTCGGGAAATCTCAGATTACACCAGTGTAATATGAAGGAATAAATAGCGAGTATTCTTGGTTGGTGTTTGTGCATTACACGTGGATATGGATTATTATCGTTGGTGTTTACGGCCCCATAAGTTTTCCGATTTAAATTTATGTTGGAAACGTGACTATCATTTTTTGCTCTATAAGAACATTTTTAGAACAATGTCAAATTTCGAGGAGTTTAATAGTCATGCTGGTCATGAGGATAGCTACCTACCTACCCATGTATCTATATATTTACTACTCGCGCTTTCTTAATTTTTCCGCGTTTTGAGTGCTTTCGCTAAGTTTTTGTTTTTATCCCCTAGATATTAACATCAAAGGTTATGATAAGTTTGATCGTATGTTTTTAAAGGGACGAGACAATGATGTTACAGCTAAATGAATTAGATAGATAAATAGATAGCTTTTTGCATGTCCATCCGTTTGCTCGTTTGTCTTTTTTTTTTTTTTTTTCTTCTACTTATTCTCCTGCTCGTCGGTTAGGGATGTGTAAACGGTATCAACTCGCTATTTTGGTACTACTTGATTCATCTTTGATTTTTGATTTAGAATGAGTGAGCTTTCCGATGGGGTAAAATTTCCCAATTGTCCAATTTGTGCCGTGTGTGATATGAGTGGAGATTAGAAAGTCAAGATTTGAGGTCCGGATCGAGCTTTGGTAGCCGAGATTCGAGAGTCGAGGGAGTGCATAGAATTTATGCAATGAAACTTTTCTTCTTGTGTATATCACTGAGAAAAAAAAAAAATTTAATTTTTTGTGAATTTTATTTACAAAAGTTATTTATTTAAAAAGTTTTTTGAATATATTTTATTACCTTTTAAATTAGAATAGAATCCAATTGTTTCCGTTTTCTCGTCATTTATAGATTCGGTAGCCTTCGAATATTTGCTTGTCATTGAAATTTATTTGGAATCGTATGTACACTTTTGTGTACTTGTGACCTTTTGACTTGAGATTTGGCAAATCTACATAAATTAACCCCTTACCAGACGCGTCGTTCTAGGGACCGCGAGAAGTATAATTCTTTTTATATCATCATATCAGTGCCACCGTAATGTATTCAGTTCTTGTTTTTTCAGTAGTTTCCTAGTTTTTAGCTCTGTACCGACTGCTGATGAGGTAAGTGTGATTAATTTTTTTGTTATTGTGGGAATGTATGTCTGTAGGACCGGACGTCTGTGGTTACGTAAGTATTTTGTTTTATAAGGAATGCACATTTTTTGTGAAATTTCGATCATAATACAAGCTAATTCACGAAAAGAATACATGGAAGTGATACAGACTTTGAGGAATTTGACAATTTTTAATGTGATGCTCTGAATTCAAGGTTGAATTGATCCTAATTCAATGAAATTCATGAATATTTCTTATATTTTTAATTATTTTGTTTGCTTTATTTCTCTATATTTAACCCTTCTAATTTTTATGAACTTTTGAAAATTTACTAAATAAAAGCTAAAAATTAAAAGAACTTAAATGAATTATGATTTTTACCTCCCACTTGGTAATAAGACACATTTAAATTTCAATATTTTGTTTATATTATTCATTTTTAATCCAATTTAAATAGCAGTCCATGAAACCGCACGTCCATGGTAATGTGACAGATTAATAAGTCTATGGTGAAGGGTTTGTTCGAGTGAAATAGTGCATAGTGCGATTACATTTTTTATATTGGTATTTTTTTTACATGAATGGTACGAACCGTGATCGTTGAACGAAATTTTTCAGAATTTTCTGTCAATTTAAATGGATAGTACTGTAATGGTTCTTGCATTGGAAATAAGTTGGTTTACAGCATGTTTTCCTTATTTTGTAAACACAGAGGTGCTTGAAATTAGAAGAATTATTAGCTGTGAAGAAGATTGAGGGAAGTAGCGACGCATATAGGTACCCGCTTTGCAAAAGTACACTCTACCGATCTTTATACTACAAAAATGAAAGAAAGAGAAACAGTGTGTCTGCTGAACATGAAAATAAGGACAAATGTGATATTTGTAAGTGCTTATTATATTTTAAAGGCGGCACAATCTCTAATTTAAGAAAACATTTATTAAAAAAACATCCCTCAATTTGGTTGAAAGTTGAAAATAGAAGCTCTATACTTATTATGGAAACTCCTGTTGAAACAATAAACAATAATAGTGGAGAAGAAAAACTTCGTTTGTTACACGGCCAAGGCAAAAAAAAAAAAAACTTGAATTATTAGTTCTGAGAATGGTCCTTAAGGATTTACAGCCATTTTCTATAGTAGATCATCAAGGGTTTTGAGAGCTTTCTGAAGGGTCTATCAGTTCTTATAAGTTACCATCCCGTACAATCTTAAATTACGATTATTTGGCAAGCAGTGCAGAATTTATAACGCTTTCTACCGATATATGGATATCACGTACAATAGAAACTTATACGGCTGGGCTTATTTTGTTGGTAATAACTGGACTTATCGTACTCGATTGTTTTAAAATAGATTAAGCACATAGTGCACAAATTCTACGAGATGAAATAATAAAGGTGATGAATAACTGGGGTATACATGGAAAAGTACACACTGTTGTAACAGCCATTGCTGGCAAATTTTGTATATGCTTCTCCTTTAACAGGATGGTATGTTTGGTCTCGTTTAGCTCATTCCTTTAATACTGTTGTGCAAAATACTGTCTCTGTTATTCAGAAGAAAGTGAAATATGTTGTCAAGTATTTCCACAGAAGAACAACTACTGAAGAAAAATTGACTTCTAATAAAAAACGAACTGACTCGAGTTGTTCAGGATTCATAAGAATCCTAAATATTAACAAAACCAGCAAAATCCTGCATGTCAATACAGGTATAAAGGAAAGATGTAGGTACCAGAGGTCTAACTTGGATAACTCCGTAGTGAAACGAGAGAGCCAGCAACAACTGCACACGGCCAGTAATAGACATTCGCACATAATAATTAATAAATTAATTAAATTAATTAATAATTTATACTAAACGGTCACACTTCAAACAAAGATAAAGAAGTACTGGCACTAAGCTAGCTATTGTTGCTCTGCCAATTATTGTTGACATGCGCCTTTGAATACTGTTCTTTAGTGACGTGCACAAACCATGGATCCGCAATCTGACTCGACTCAATCTCTTTTGTAATTTGCCAGTGCAGTGATTAACTTGGTGCCTTATTTCCTAGTGTTGTAATTCTTATTAACAAATCAGATACTTTATTTGGTTGATAATTAGAATAAATAATTTTAATCTTGGTACCGTTTGGATTAAGGAATTTATTTTGAAGGTGTATAAAATAAAGATTCTTATTGTGGGTAGCGACTGCAACAAGATTTTATTATTAACGCAACAGACTTTATTGCTTATATCGACTCTAATAGAGATTTTTATTGCTGGTATCGACTGTAATAAGAAATTTACTAACATTAAACATTTTATTGTGGGTTTCGAATGTTATAAGAACTTTACTATCATAAACCACTTTATTGCGTGTATAACACGAACAAATTTATTGCTGGTATCGACTCTAATCAAGATTTTATTGCGGGTATCGACTGTAGTAAAATAATTACTAATAAAAAAACTTTATTGTTGGGTTCATCTACAATAAAAATTCATTCGGACTGAAGTAAAAATTTCTAACCTCACTTTATTGTGGGTATCGACTGGAATTAAAATATCACAATCCTAAACCGCAATAAAATAGAAAGTCAAGTAAATCAACTGTCAAACATTGACTAGCAGTTCGTTTCTGTAATTTCAATTGAGAAAATTATCTATTGTATGATGTCAAGCAAATTCACCATCCTTGACTCTTCTAATTGAGTTTGATCAATTCTGTATAACCAGAAAAGCATGGTGAGTTGTATGGGAAAAATGAAAACGAACCTTCGATTTTGAAACAGTAACTGAGATAGAAAAACCTCAAAGACTATTAATTTATTGTATGCTCTCATTGTTCGTGGTTGTTAAGATTTTGCAAAAAGTGATAATAAATAAAGACATTTTAGTTTACAAGCGTTTCAGTTTTCCCTCAGTATGAATTCTTTCAATCGTTTGCAATGCTGCTTCTTGCTGGTACTATTTTAATTAAGACTTTGACAGCATTGAAGTTTTTCCAGTCATTTAAATACTGAAGTATCTATCAGACAGATTTGATAAATATGAAAACTGTTAAATACTTTCACCGTAATGAAGTGGTTACCTTTATTATACTAAATAAATTATGACTTTTCTGACTCCATACACGATCAGTTGCCTTCAACAATATAGTCCTCACGCATATTAAATAATCTAAAGGAATAATCTATTCTGAAGTGAAACGAATACTCCTGTATATGAAGAAAACCCTGCGGGAGCTCTTCCTTTCTGGGTACTTAGATTGGTTGTGCTTGTGTAATTCCACGATTATTTTAAAAAGTAGCAAGACGGTGGCGAGTGGATTGGAATTGGTTTCTATTTTTTGTTTTATAAATCGTTGCTTGGTGGTTGTAAGATTTACATTTTTAATTCTGCAGTTTTTTTATGGAACTTTGAAATTAGTCCTAAGATCCCGGAGAATTTTGACTTAACTCAAGCAGTGAGTTCGCTCACCATTTGAGTGGTGGTTCATCGCTCGAAATTTGAGCGGACTCCATCTTGAGCGCACTCAATCTTAAACGGACTGAATCTTGAGCGGACTCACTTCTTGAGTGGTCTTGAGCGGACAAATAATTTGAGCTGAGTGGATTCAAATTATGTTTCAAATGACATGATTAGAATTGAAACTGAAACTGAAATTTTAATTAAATAAAAAAACTCACAAAAAAGTCATTCATTAAATTATATTAATTTAGCTTTTGCTAGTTTTCTTAGCCAACATTTCTCTTTCTCTCAATATAATGTACATATTCAGCAACTTGTTAAGGACAATACTATACTTGAAACTGTTATACGTCATACCCCGGTTAACGTTGCCCCGAACAACGTTGTTTCGCTGCAACGTCGGTCAGCTATGATAACCATACCCCACTGTAACGTCCTGTTGCTTCGATGTAACGTTTTTTTTAAACCGTTTTTTCTATACTAATGCTAAGCAGGCGGTGGTATTTGAAAATTTGTTTTTGTACATTAATTTTCATTTGTTTCCAATTACTGAAGTTTGTTTTAATTATTGTTTGTGTAAGAATAATTTAGCTAGTTGTATTTTGTGTCCTTTTCATATTTAGTTGGACATATTTTGTTTAATTTATATATATTTTACTGTAACTATTCACGTAAGTATATTTTATATATGTATGTAAGTAGTCACCACTACTCAGTTTCATATTTTATTGACAGTATATATCATGCCCAACAATAATGTTGCTAGTGCGAAGAAAATGAAAAGAAACCATTTAACTTTAAAGGTTAAACTAGACGTCATCAAACGGATTGAAACTGGTGAACGAGTAGTGGATATAGCAAAACATATTGGTATTCCACCAACATCTATAAGAACCATTATTAAAGATAAGGACAAATACAAAAAATATGTCATAGATGCAGTATCCATTGAATCAAAATCGATAAAATCTAGAAGCACTATCATGGTTAAAATGGAAAAACTTTTGTTGATATGGATTGAAGATCAGACTCAACGTAACATGCCTTTAAGTCAAATGTTAATTCAAGAAAAGGCTCTTCATAATGGGGGACACTTGCGAAGGACAAACGTTCAGTTCAAGCCGTGGTTGGTTTGATAGATTCAAAAAAAGATCTGGTATTCACAATGTTAAATTGTTAGGAGAAGCAGCTAGTGCTGACAAAGAAGCTGCATTCGAGTATCTGAACAGATTTAAAGAGATAGCCGAAACAGGTGGTTACAGTCCCCAACAAGTATTTACTGTTGATGAAACTGGACTATTCTGGAAAGAAATGCCAACCAGGTCCTTTATCGCGCAAGATGAAAAGGTAATTTCTGGACATAAGCCTGCAAAAGATAGGCTTACTTTACTGCTTGGAGGTAATGCCACAGGTGATTTTAAGCTTAAACCAATGCTGGTTTATCACTCCCTAAATACTAGGGCTCTGAAAGGGTATATTAAGAACAGATTACCAGTATTTTGGAAGGCAAATAAGAAGGCTTGGGTTACTAAATCAATTTTCCAGGAATGGTTTGTTTAATATTTTTGTCCTACAGTCAAAACGTTTTGTACCAGTAACAATCTGGCAAATAAAATATTACTGATACTAGATAATGCTCCTGGGCATCCAAAAGACTTAGATGAACTGTCTGAAGGTATGGTTAAAGTTGTATTTTTGCCCCCGAATACAACATCAATATTACAGCCTATGGATCAATGTGCAATTGCTAATTTTAAGCATCATAAGTTTTCATTTTCCTAAGCTCTAAATGCCACTGGCGGTGACACTGGCATTAATCTCAAACAGTTTTGGAAAGAGTTTAATATATTAAAAGCAATCAATTTAATTGAACAAGCATGGAATGCAGTTTTGCTAAATTCCATGCACGGTTCTTGGAAAAATCTATGTCCAGAATGCGCTGATGATTTTAGAAGCTTTGTAGAAACTACTGCTGATATTCAGCAGCAAATTGTGGCACTGGGAAGACGTCTGGGCTTTACCGATTTGGATCAAAATGATATTGTGGAGCTAGTTAAATCTCATAATACTGAATTAACAAATGAAGAACTAATTGAATTGGACAAAAGCAATTTGGAAGATAAAAAAGATGATACGGATGGGGCTGAGGCTAAAATTTTTAAAATGGAGGAACTTAAGGATGCATTAACATATCTTGAGAAAGCTAAAGATATATTTGAAAGGTGTGGTCCAATTTTAGAACGATGCTCCAAAGTAAATAGAGAAATTGATAGTGCGGTAAGATCTTATAGAGAGTTGTACGATAACAAAAAGAAGCCTTCAGTACATCAATATTTTAATAACGCGCCGAGGAACGTTGAACCAACGACTAGCCGTGGGTCATCCGCAATAACTATTTTTAGTTATTCATGCGAATCGTCTGAAGAGAGCATGTAAGCTCAATAAATGTTTTTTATTACTTTTAATTAATTTAATAAAAAAATTTAGTTTTTGAATTTTATATTCTTATATATTTTCCCTATAATAATAGTAATCAAGTGTTTCTTCAAATGAATTTAATAATTTTTTAAGGTTTGAATGTACATACCTACTAGTACATTCTATTTTTTTTTTTTTTTTGTAGTTTTATATTTAATTAAACAAAAAATTGATTTTATTCTAATAAGGAATTTTAAATCTCTAATAAATGCTCTAATATTTCTTAATTATGTAAATTGGTATATTAGCAGTATTTTTTCTATCAGGATATTTAATTGTCCCGTATAACGTTGTTTCGGTTAACGTCGCATTTTTCTGGAACCATTTAACAATGTAAACCGGGGTATGACGTAATTCAATTCAAGGAAACTGTACTTTATATTTTTTTTTTTGCATTTCAAAATTTACGTCATTTAGACGACATCTATTAGGAGTTAAAGTTAGTTTTCCTATGCTAAATGATTTTTCTACCGAAGCACTACTAGGCAGTGCTGTGTTGTATTCAGTAAAAAGACTTCTTATGACCGAAACACGTTTGTTTTCAAATACGAAATACGCTCGATGATTTGTCTGTGGAAAAATTATACTCCAAGAACAATTTCTGACCCTGTATTGAATTTTGGTCATCTTCACAATCTGAATCCCAAAATGGTGTAGCGTAGAAGAAATGTTGGTTAAAAGAATTAGCAAAAGCTAAATTAATATAATATAATGAATGACTTTTTTATGAGCTTTTCTTATTTGATTGATATTTGAACAGCACGTGCTGTTGCTTACATTCATTTCGTTCTGGGTTGCTGTCATGCTGGATTTTCTGATATTAATGGAAAAAATGAGAACTTTATTTGACAGAAAATTTATATCTCCTTTCAGCACCTTGGCCAAAGCGAAATTTATTTTTTCTTGAAAAATTTTGTAGTATGACCCGATGTACATTATTATGAATAGTTTGAATAGATATTGAAGGTATCCAAGAATATTTTTATCATTCGGGTGCGTTTTCTCAATGTTTGTTTTGAACTCATTGTCTCAGTCTCACATAGTCAAGCTCTTTTCCCCAATTAATATAAATTTGACATCTTTTGCTTCCCTTCTTGAAACAAGAAAAATTTCCAATTTGATTGCGCTGTGCCCTGTCTTGTTGAATGTCTAATATGACCAGGTTGCTTTGTGTACATCTACCTTGTGGATCTTTCTAACTTCACCAATTTGGTTAACCTGACTTGTAATCAAAACACATAATTATATGCAATTCATAATGGGAAATTTTAATTTGTTGTTGTTTGAGTATCTATGGAATATTGTTGTCATTTGTAATTCAAATACGAAATTTTCACAAAATTTATAGTTTCCCTTTTAAAATTGTAAGAAAATTACAGTTCTGATGACATCGTAGTAGGTTAGAGGTACTCTAAGAAATGCGTTGAAGGGCCTATTTAGAAATGTCAAAATTGGCGGACAAGTAGTTGCTGAGATCTTACTAATTTCGAAAAAGGACTGCTTGTACTTACAGCTATGTCTAAATTTCGAAGTAATTCTCCCTATGGTCTTTGTTGTATTACATCGGCGGATAGGGAAGCCTCTCATCTTGTCACCGTTACCTATAAGATCTTTTGTGACATTACCCCTAAATGCCCTAGGACGCCCATTCGAACTTAAAGTCTTAGATGAAGCTTATAAGGTTCTTGGAGGCCATTTTTCCGACATCCTCTGGCAACGGAAATGCCTTTCCTAGATGTCTTAGCCTTATGCGGCACAGAGCTTCACAGTCACACAGGACATTTTCAGCGGTTTCATCGTCTTCCATACAGGATCGACAGGTCTCATCATCGAACTAACCCATCTTTTTAAGATGGTATATAAGTGGGCAATGCCCAGTAAGTAGGCCCGTTATGAGCCTTAGTTGCTTCCTGCTGAGTGTGAGGAATTCCTTTGTCCTCTGTTGCGAATACTTTATAAACTTCTTCGCTTGTCTCAGCCCCGGTTGCCGCGGGCATAACCAAACCTCAAGTGCTGTTTGTGATATAAGTTTTGTGTGATGTTATTGTTATTTATCTGATATTAAAAATGCCGCAGCTCAAGAGGAAAATCAGTTTTATGGAGGTATCAAATGAAGGAAATATTCAGATAATAAGCGATGACGAAGAAGTAGTAGCTACAGACGTCGTGATATTGAGATTGGAACAAATAAACAAAGCTGTGATGATGAACGCTATAGATACTCTTGCGAGCACTCAAGCATTTCTGCAAGGCATCTACTGTCAAAAAAAAAACAAGGCGACGAATCCGAGGAGAAGCTTTAGCGGAAGCTACATTTTATTTTAGTTTTGTTTCATATTATAATTAATCTTTTTTGTTTTAAATATAAATAATTTGAAATTTATCCATATTGTCAGCTTAATATTAGTGCTGACTGTTTATAAGAAAAATCAATTTGAGAATACCGTTTGTTTGAAAACACTTTGAAAAACTTTTAAAAAGCTTTAATCGCAGACACACGACACTGTACATTTTCAGAAAAATACAAAGCAAGACTTGTTTGAAAAGTAAAAAAAAAAAAAAAGTTATGGTTGCGTTATAGAATAGATCACAGTTCTGTTTAAACGCTAGGGGGCTAAAGAGCTTTAACAGAAAATAAGCTTCTCCAAATAAAATAACCCAAATGATTTCTATTGGTATTTATTGTTTTATTTCTTTTCCACCATATATTGAGTAGATGGTATCGAAAAAACATACGAAGAGCAGCCTATGGGCTTTACTCTTAACGATATTTAAGAGGAGCAGCTCAGTGAGCATTCACTCCTTGACGTAAGTTGGAGCGGTTATTGAAGCACTTACTCCAGGTGCATAGATGGGGAGCAGCTAGGTAGTATAATTCCCAATAAATCAAAACTCCGTGTTGCTTGTACAACTTCCCAAATTCAACACTTTATTCTAGTTGGGTTAATTCTATTTATATAAAATATATCGTTTGCTTAATCGATAATTATATCTACGTTAATTCTCCGGTGCACATAATTACAAAAGTTGTAATATGCTCGACTTTGCATTTTTACTCCATGAAGAAATGTTTGACCCATATCTATGCTTTGTTTACCAAAGGATATTATCGTTGACCGCACTTGTATTCATCAAGAATGATGCGTTGCATATTCTTGCTATTTGTGACTTGCGTCACTAGGTCAAGCATGCACTTCGATTATTTCGGTATTTTGCAAGGTATTACAAGATATTGAATCAGGCATATTACACTACCTTCTACGTACAAAGCCACAGAAAAGGAAATCTTGCATGAAAGGTCCAGAGGACAACGAAGTTTTGCTAATAATTTGAATGGACGATGTTCTGATACGAATTATTGCTCTTCTGAAAAACATGCATATTACAGTATTCAAAGGAAAAAATCCCGACTTAAAAAACAGTTTTGTTCGAATTATGGGTATCTTAACAAAACTGAAACAGATGAAGATAGAGTTCAACAGCTTTTCGTTCAAAGTATTCGCCGCACCCCTCTCACTGTACCATGTTTGTGAACCGCTGCCTAGGTCAGGAGCAATTGGATTGGATATTGCAGAGATTCATGGAAGATTTGCAGGAGCCGTGCTTATCATCGTCCACCATGATCACTATCACTTATTCCATGATTGTTCCTGCAATAAAATTTTGTGTAAATGTCTTTAGCAACACTTCATAGATGATAACATCAAAGCAACTATCAACATGTGTGGAAGAAGATATTCGATGAAATATTTCGTTATACGAGTTCGACATTAACCATTTGACTTATTTGTCAGAATATTCCCAAAAAGGTCGAAACTATTGCTCCTTGGAGATAGCTGGGAGAACGTGGATGCCGAGTCGTGAAACTAGACAACTACGACTACAACAAGAGCTTTAGTCTGTCAAAAGACTTATCGGTCTACGTTTTTGACAATGTCTCCTAACGCCCCGAAGCGAATGCTAATGAAATTGCTCAGTCAAGCAACATCTGATCTAAAGACGCTACCGGGCCTTGGTATCACTTCTTGTAAAGGAAGCTCTTAGGATGCTTTATATTTTGCTCCATATCTGCAGCATCTTGATGGAGTTAAGAACATTTTGCTTTACGGAAAAGCTCCATTTCTTTCAATGGGAAGGATTTTTGCTCCAACTAGGGCAAGATACTTTTTAATTTTTCCGCTCCTACTCGAAGCAGAGTTGAGTGGATCGCGCTTTTCATAGCAATGTTTCAAGCCTCACTTACATATAGTTTATGTTCTACACAGAATAATCAATTAATTCTGTCGTGATGCTATTCTATTTACCACCTCATGAAGGCGGACTAAATTATCTTCCTTATACCTTACCTTAACTCTCCGAAATAAGTTTTATTCTTGAAAAAGTAATTCGCAAGAATTATTATGAATTTCCTATATTAATTCATATACACGAAATTTTAGAAGATGCATTTTTTTTATGATGTTGCCAAAGCTCAGGGGATTCCCTATGATTCCGTAGCGCAGCCTTTGCAGGAAAGGAATAAGGGGTAGGGAATTGAGGATTATTGGTATGAGTTAAGTAGGTGACGGTGCGCATTACGCTTGAATGTTTGTGGCTCAAAGTTGGGAGGGGAGAACAGATAATGGCAAACTGTTCCACATTCGTACTGTTCTGTTTATGAACGATTCCTCATCTCTAGAATTACGTAATGGACCATTGAATCTCTTATCTAGGCTTCTTACAAGAATTGACTCCGCATTGATAAAAATGAATCACAACGTAAATAATTATTAATTGAGTAAATTAGGCAGTATTAATTAATTAATTCAAAATCACGCAAGTGCTATATATAAGGAAATTGTACAGTCCATCGATGTATTTATGTTCCCCAGATGCACTCTCTTGCTGATATTTCCTGAAGAAAGCACAAAGTATCAAGTCTAAAGTAAAATCATAAAAAAAACTTGATACTTATCTAAAAAAACCAATCAACTTTAGCATCCTGGATCATTCGCTCACAAAACACAGCACTTCATGCTGCAAAAGCATGCATAAAAGGTACGTGGAAGCCACACTTCATCTAAAAACATAAAAAATAACTAATAAATAAATAAAACAATAAAAGAAAGCATAACTTACCTAAGAGTACACGTACCTCTGCATTTTTACATATTTATAGTGTCATTTAATGATATTACCACAGTCAGTTGTCTTCGCCACAATCAAAAGTTAAGCAAATGCAAAAGCCGTCGCTAGGGCAACACCAAGAGGCGAAAGAGACATAACTGGATGCGGCGGATATATAAAGCCGACGAGCCGCAGCAGAAAATCATTCTTGGTTCAGAGCTCATCTGATTCGGAGAATAATCCGAGCGACAAGAATATAATTTGCAACCTCCAAAATAGAAGAATAATTCTATATTTCAGAGAATAATCTGAAAATCCCTCCATTGCCTAATCTCCTGCCCACACCTAAGCAGGAGAGTAATTTTGCTGCAGAGAATAATCTGTAATCTTCTTCTTTTTTGTAGTAGCACTTTGCTGCCCGTGTGCCTAAAAATAGCAATCTTAAATTTATATAGGAATACTTCTCTCGTAGATGATTAATTCTTCTTCTTCCTTGTTCTAGAATACTTTTCTCATAGACGATTAATTCTTCTTCTTCCTTGTTCTAGAATACTTTTGTCATCGACAATTAATTCTTCTCCTTCCTTTTTCTATAATAAGACGAATTAAAGGAGGCGAACTACGCGATCGTCACTAATTATTGAATTTTATTCTGAATTTTTAATTTGTTTGTTTTATTTGGATTTGTTGTTGAATTTTATAGTAGTTTATAAGTTAGTTTTTAGTTCTGAATTTCCTTTGAAATGAATTTGTGATATAATCTTAAGCATTTAGTTGTGAATAAAAATTTTATATTAGAATTTTTAAAAAGGACTGAGTTGTCCTTTACAAACCACGTCCGAGACTAGCTCTCACAGAAATTAATGGGCCCTATTCTGTCGGTAAAATTTTATGCCTTAAAATAAAATAATTCCCTAAAATTCTATTCTGTACCAGAAATTTTATTTTATTTTGTGCATCGTAACATAAAATATTTCCTGTTATGGAGCAAAACATAAAAGAACATAAGCAGCACATTTTAAAGGTATTTTGACACATCTTATGAAAATGACATACGTCAATTAACATTTTTTGTGCGAAAGTAGTTTTAATTAAAATCTTGTCCACCGCCATACATAAAAATTACAATTTTGTTTTTTTTTTTTTTTGTAGAAATTTGCACTTGGTGCGGTATGGTAAAATATAAAAAGTTGAATATATTTGTCTAGGTTTTAATTTTATGCAGAAGAGATCATAGGATACCATATCTTCCCGATCCATGTGAGTTGCCCAAACCTTAGGCTTCAAAAGTTTTTCCGACTGGATAATTAGTAAATTTCTTATATTTTGATTTGTAAATTACTTTTGCAAACTTATGAATAATTCTAATTTATACCCAAAATGTTTCATTGTAACAAGCACTTATAGAATAACTAGAGCCTCATACCGGAAAGACATTCATTCCGTTCATTTTGAGTTAGGAATCTTAAAGTGAACAGAATGTCAGATGTCTTTCTGTTGCTATGCATTTCTACGGATATGGTTCGTATCGAACTCCAGTCAGCAGTTCAAATTTTAGCACCTTTACAGTCAAGTATCTCAAGAGGTATTAAGAAAGCAACTACTTTCATAAATGATTATTTAGTGGGTGATTTGATTTGATTTGTCAATTGACCAGCTGTTCAAAAAATAATAGAAAACATAGCGGAATGTACTACGCCATGGGATTCAATAGAGCAATTGAGCTCGATTGATGACAAAGTGAATTGCTTTACTATGTTAATAAACTATTTATTCATTAAATATGTCCCAGTTAAAATAAAAATAATTAAACCCTACACTTGCCCATGGATGACTACTGAGATTCGATCTATGATCGCAGAACGCGAATTTCTTTACTGGCAATATCAGCGTCGTAAAACCGAACACAGTCATAGGTTATATAAAACATTAAGGAATCGGATAACCAGCAAAATTCGATATTCTAAACGAATATTTTATGCTAATAAGTTCAGTACTAACTTGCCGCCCAAAAATCTGTGGCAGAACTTACGTCAGGCTGGAGTTTATAGAGGTTTGGTGAAGAAGTGTGACATTAACCCGTGGGTTCTTAATAAGCACTTTGTGAATTGCCAATCATATACTCCTAGTCATACACACAATAGCAGGGATTCTCTTACTCTAGTTGGTAGTACTTCTACCGCTCCCAGCTTTAGTTTCAGGTGTATTGAAGTGGACGGGATAATCAGAGCAATTTGCTCAATCAACTCAAATGCCGTGGGTCCAGATCTAATCACTCCTAAGTTTCTGAAACTCATACTCCCTTTTATTCTGAGTCCTCTTCGGCTAATTTTTAATCCCTGTCTGACTAGATCTATATTCCCTGGATTATGGAAAACTGCGAATGTGCTTCCCATTCCAAAGAAGTCTTCTCCGGAGACCCCCAGTGATTTCCGACCCATAAGTTTATTGTGTTTCCCAGCTAAGGTGCTTGAGAAGTTAATGTACTGGCAAATGCAGGATTATCTGAAGATTAACAACTTAATCTGTGAGTGGCAATCGGGCTTTCGATCTGGTCATTGGTGTGACACAGCCTTACTCAAAGTAAGTACTGATATCCGAATAGCCTTGGACAGTGGTGGGATTTGCATCCTAACTTTACTTGATTTTTCAAAAGCGTCTGATTGTGTCAATCATAGCAAACTTTTGTGTAAGCTTTTAGATAATTTCAATTTCGCTTCACCTGCTCTGCGGTTGATTTTTAACTTCCTCTCTAATCGGTTTCAAAGGGTTGTACTTGATAATGACAAATCGTCTGATTTACTTCCACTAGTTTGCGGTGTACCCCAGGGATCTGCCCTTGGTCCCTTACTGTTTAGTCTCTTCATAAATGATCTTCCGAAATGAAGATGTACGTATACATATGTATGCAGATGATGTGCAGATCTATCTGAGTCGACCAGTTGGGCTTATGGAAGATTGTGTAGAGCGTATTAACAGAGATTTGGATAGGATTTTCCAGTGGTCCATATCGAATAAATTAAAGCTAAATGCGGGAAAGTAACAGTGCATGGCATTGGGCTTCAAAGATCAACTGTCTCTTCCTCTGTCTGGTTAGGTGGGAACATCTTGCCATTTGTCTACAAGGTACGTAATCTTGGAATTATCCTTAATGTTCATATGAAATGTTGTGACCACATTAATGCTTGTTTGGCTAAAATTTATTTCGGCTTACGTCGCCTGTGGTTATTTGCCAGCATTCTAAGTGTTAGTATGTGTTTAAAGCTAATAAAACTCTCCTCCTACAGTATTTCTCTAGTGGACGACTAGTCTTCAGTCGTGTGGACTCTGTCTGCCGCAGGAAACTAAATGTGGCATTCAATGACTGCATAAGATTCATTTATGGCCTACGCAGATATGACCACATTACACATTTTAGAAATAAATTAGTAGGCTGCTCTCTCGAAGCTCATGTTAAACGAATTAATGTAATTTTCTTGTTTCAAATTATTCACAAAAATACAGTCTCGGAGAGGTCGCAATCTTTTGATTCAACGCTACCGTACATCTATCTTGGAGGGTTCCTACTTTGTCCAGGCGTTTCGATTGTGGAACGCTCTTCCATGTAGTGTTCAGCGCGCAGGCACTCTCAGTGCGTTTAAGAGGCATCTTATATCCTATGTTGTTTAACTCCTATTTCTTATTTTTTTCTTTTTTCTTTTATATCGACTGAGTCCACATGAAGTTATGCTTAAGTAGATTTTAATTTCATGTTTTTTTGTAATTAGTTTTAAGTAATCTTCTGGATGTTGACTTAGCGTGTACTCTTGCTGCTTTTTCATTTATATTAACTTTTTGTCTCTCTGAACTTTCCAGAAAAATTTTTCTAAAATTATTTCTATTGGTACTAGTATAAGATATGTATCTCTTGTTGTACCTTTATATGAATTCATGAATAATAATAATAATAATAACTACTAAATATTTTATGTTACGTGTTCATAAAAGAATTCATACAAAAATTTTATGGAATTACGACAGAATACGAATTTTTAAAATATTTTGTTTTCATTTTAAGAAGAAGGGATTTTATCGCCACAAAATAACATAAAATAATATTTTATGAAATATTACAGAAGGGCCCTATTCTAAATCTGTATTCAAGATATAATTTGAATGGAGCCTGCTGAACGAGAGGAAAAAGTCTCGACTTATTTTCCTAAGTTAAGTTTCCATTCTGTAAATAGCAAAACTAACCTAAGGAGAAAATTAAATTGTTAAACAGCATCAGAGGCACATAAGAGAAACGCAAATAAAACCTTGTAAGGCAACCAAATATATTCCCGTACGGCTCTATGTATCTGATGTTAACAACGAACCCATAAAAGTCCTTCATAATGTCTCGAGGTCGCGCATGTTTATTTCCAAAGGAGGTAAAGTAGTAAAATATCAAAGGACTTCTATCTTATATAAGAATAGCATATTACTGCTGAGTAGGATAAGGGAGCCAGTCAATCCGTTGTTTGCCCTGATGTCCTTTTCCGAATGGATTTCAAAGCTTTTGTAGAGATCTGTTCATACAGACTTATTTCCTATGATATTCAATAAAAGAGCTATTTGGCTCATCCTTTTGAGGAATAACTTTTGCCTACTGAAAGATTCAGTGAACGTTATGTAGGTATGTAAGTATATATAACATGCATGTACAATGTACAGATATTGAAGATGTAGCACCGTAAGAATTCCTGCAATTTACTCTCATCAAGATAATCTCTTATCAAATTGGATGAGTTCAAACAGAATCTGGTTTTATCCGCCATTAGTCAACATGAACTGGTTTCGTATGACTTTTGAAACAAGATCCCTAGTTTGTGAGTTCTCAGCAATTTGTGATAAAAGAGGCTTGGTCGATTCTTTAAGGGGTGATTTATCCTCATCTTCTAGTTTCTTATACTTGGGTAGTGCTGAATCAACAAATTTGTTTACAAATATACTGTCTAATTTAGGGAAGTATGTAGATGTGGTGATGGGGGGGGGGGGGGGTATTACAACTACGGGAAGTTTTCATTAATTTTTATTGGCTGTAATTAGTTATTGCAACATGTGTATAGGGAGGTGGGTTGGAGTGAAGTGCAGTTTTAGAGTCTGAGGCCTAAAGCTTTCCGAGAGGAGGAAAATAATTCCTGAGGTTGTCTAGGATTTGAATTATATATATTATTTATATTATTATATATAAATTATAATTTCATTAAATTGAAAGAACCGTATTATGATATAAAATGCCAAAATTTAGTTAAATAATTTCACCGTATTTATATTGAGTTTCTGTGAAATACAGACAAATTACAATAAGCCAAATTTTACATAGCATATACGAGGTTTTCTTAAAGCTCCATTATTTACATATTTTGTATATATAGGTGCATTTATAATTAATTACAATGTAATTTTACTCTATTACACGTATTTTTCATAATTTTTAAATGTTGAACAAGTTCACAATCTAGTAACTTATAATTATCAAATGCCCATTCATTTATATAATACACGTCCATCTTTTATGAATATTATTCTTCTAGTGTGTTGATTGCTGACTCATTTTAAACTTTGAATTGAAGATTTTGACATTAATGTCTAACATAAGAAGTGACAACAAAAATTCCAAGTTTACTCTGAATTTTTAGTTGTAACAATATATTTTAACATGTATAAATTACTCGCAGAATTCAGAAGCTAAAATATTTCGGCGGGAAATCTTAAAAAAAACAACGTTTTCGATAATACCGAAATAAATACATTAGGATAGGAAATTTCAAGCTATATATGAGTACGAATTCTCAAGTCACTAGATTAAAACCAGCAAAGTTATAAAAAAAAAAATTCAAAAAGTGGGGTCACGTTTGCCGCCTGATGAAACAAAAATCAAAAAAGTAGAATATCGGTATGTTTAAAATCATATAAAATCTGAACCGTGGTTTCAGGTGGTTTTAAGTAGGGAAGCGATGGTGAGGGGAGAAGTGGGGGTTGTAAACATTGAACAATCCATATATAGCCTTTTGTTTAGATTATATTTATGACTTTTTGTTAGTGAATTATTAGTTCCCGAAATGTAGACTACGTTCATTCGCTTTCTCACATACGACAACAGTCCATTCATCCCATTATATAGTATATACCTCCTAAGTATCCTTTGAACACCATCTAAGCGAAGGCGGATTGAGTGTTTACTATATATTATATATTCGAAAATTATTCAAGTTCGAATTTCATGCCGGTGGTTTATTAGAAAGGTTAAGATCGACCAAAACATTCAAAACATTTCTGGCTGCGTTATTAGTTACAATGGCATTCCACATGGTTGTATTCTTTGTCATATCGGTCTTTTTTAAGTAGTTATCAATTTTATTGTAGAAGTTATTAATAACTGTGTATATGATATATGATGACATCTATTTTCCAATAGGCTGAATATGTAACAAAACATAACTTGATGTCTACAAATTTGAGACAAGTGTAATTTATCGGATTGAGAGATACTTTCCATGTGTAGGTATAGTGTTTCCCCATAGGAGGTCAGTAGGGCAGGAGGTGATGTTATTTAACTAGACGAACCAAAAATAGTATTATAGGGGGAGTAATAGTTTTTGTATTTTAAAAACTATAGGGCGTACGGTCATAGTTCAACGACTGCTAAACCAGCCCCTTACCCCCGATCCCTTAAGACTTATGGTTGCCTAGACTAAAATTTCATATTTTCTTTTTTTTTTTAAAGTAATCTCTATTATTTTTGCAAAAAAGTTATTAAAATAATTTTTTTTAAAAAACTTAAAATTGTAGACTCCCCTCTTTAATTTAAACTATTACACCCTGTGTGTTTCCTTTATTAAATTCACTTAGTTAAAGAGTTATGTTTTTTATTTATAATTCAAATATCTTTTGAAATTGTAGGCTTACATGCGTAGTACTCTGAAATCAATAATAAATTTAATAAATCGAATGGAAAAAAGACTTACTTTAAATCAGTGCGTCACTTCTGCCTACCATTGAGATGATATTATTTGTCTGAATCAGCGACAGTTAAAAATCTGAATTAGATGAATCTTCAAAGCTCACATGGAATATTTGGTTTAGTACCCCGGTCTTACATGTATTCCAAAATTGCTTACTAACAAATAAATCTTCATTTTAAATTTTATGGTTGTATTAAAAATATACGATATATCAGTTTGGCAGATTGGTATGTGTAGAGGAATTGGTTTCCAGTAAATAATTTGGTGAACGTCCGCAACAGTGAAACTTAAGTGACAATAGAACTGCACAATGCGAAATTGAGAGTAAATGCAACAGCTAAATTTTATTTCGGTTATCAAAGCGATTTAAAGGCGAAACGAACGCGAATATAATTTCTGGTGTCTTTTATTTATCTCACATGAACATGTGAATGTTCGCTGTTTTGTATCGGAACTTCTGAGAATTTTACAGTTTCAAGATGTCGGTTCTATTTTTCCATCTGAGTTTACATTCCAGCACCAGGAATTTGTCGTGTTTGTGTTTCAGTGAATTGTAAAAGGTGAGCACTTAAAATTTCATTTAATTAAAATTAGGGGTAAAATGAGGGACTACATTTTTAGGAAACTGGATTAGATAGGTAGATAGCTTCACATGATTCACAAATAATTCATTTGCAAATCGCTAAAGATATCGTTTTCAAAGTAAATTAATATTCACTAAATTTATCATATTTTGTCGAAAAAGAAAAGCAAAATGAATTCAAAGTTATACCACCAATGTGATACAATGTTCTGCAGACATTTGCTCCCGCTCGAGGTTCCGCTTTCATATCTCATTTGAATTCACTAGGGAAACTTATATTCCGTTTTGTGATATTTTTGCGATTCGCATTGGCTTTGCAATGTTTGTTGGGTTATTTCATATTAAGCACTTTTTTTTATAGGTACGGGGACCAGAGTTCCTAAGCATGGAGGCAGGGCTTTCCATTGTGCCAACTTGCTAGAAACATTCTCACCAAAACCTTCCAGTCCTCTTAATGAATGTCAATTTGGAAGAATCCTGATTAGACAAGAAATTCTTATCTCTAAATGTAAGCACATCTTCGGGTATATGACCTTTAGAGGTATGATCTTGATCGTTCTCAGTTGTTTTTGCGGTCCTGGTTGTCGCCCTGAAGAAAAACGAACACAACGCTGGCCGGATTGGAGTTTGAAAATAAAATTTTTGAAAATCTTAGTAATACTTAAATCAGTTAATAATTATAACGTCGAGTGAAAATAAATTTGTATAAACAAGCAAAAATCTGAGAGTTTGACCCAGAGTAAGCAAAAATTTTATTTTGTGTATGCGATATTTTTTATTCTTTAGGATAATTGTGAGGAAGAAATCAGAGTGAATAAATTATTTCAACTGCGAGAAATAAAATTAAATTAATGAATTTTGTTTGGTTTTCTATTTGAGAAGAGATAAAATAAAGTGCTTCTCATATTTTTTTCAAATAAAATAAAGTGCAGCTGATGATTTATAATAGTTCTGTCTTTGTCTTTTGGCGCGCATGTTTAGTGAAGATATCCATCTCCAGTCTAGCATGACACGTTTTCAGAGGAGACCGAAAGTCGGACTACATAAAATTCCATGATGTTTTGCTCCACGCACTCCGTGCTCCTAGGGGCAGAGCGCGCGTAGGGGTTTTTACGAATAAAAATACACAAAATTGTTTCGATTCCTCAAATCCCTTTACTTCTTTTTTTTTATTATTATTTGATTGCCCTTGGCTTTTTTGTTTTTTTATGTACAATCTTACACTTAGTCAGACGGATTCTTACATACGACTTTTCACTAATGAAGCAAACTTTGTTCCCGTTAAAAAAACAAAAGAATTTACTTTCACCTTTTTTGGATAAGAGTTCCGCGAGGAGATCTATCGACGGGTGTAAAAACGACTCCTCGAGGTTTGGGCAAATTGCACCCAGGTACCCACGATATCTTGCAAAATCTTTTTTTATCTCTTTATTCCTTTCTCACGACGTTCAAAGTCGTACGTGAGAAAATGTACAAAAGTTTTGATGCAAGATATATGCATTTAATGCAAACTGTAATCCGATATGCACTTGTGCTCCCGTCTTGAAATATTAATTTTAAGAGGGAGCCAATAATTGCGATAATTGTATGTATGTATGTAGTATGTACATACAATTAGATTGGATTAAGTAAGTAAGTAAGTACGTACACTGTACACATACGGAAAAAAAGTAAGAAGACACTGTATGTAGGTGAGTATGCATACCGTGTGACTGAAATGTGTGTCTGGTAACAAAATGCAATTTATCCTAATGCATTTGTTCTAATGTTGGTATGCATTTCTAAATTCATTTTGAATTTATATTAAAATTTTAAATGAAATTAATTTTGATTTTCAGCGTCATTTCTGCGATACATCAATATATTGCATAGGGCAATATATTGATGTATTCACCTTATGGTTGTGATTCGGGGTATTGGGCACCTGAGTCACAACAATGACAGACTAGCTTGACACACTTGTCGGTAAAAGAAACTGCCCCGACCGACGCAAGGTTGAAATGTGATAAAATTGGGGTTATATCCCTGTTTTCTAAAATAATTTGAAAATCGACATTTGGCTACCTGCGTGCAGAGTTACATCCCTGATATATCCGCCTTGTGCAGCAACAGAACTATTTTCCTCTCTGGTCTGTCTCGGGCACATCTTCTGGGGCACTATCCCTTAAAAACAACACAAACAGCATGAATCACACTTATTTTTCTATATAACACCTTTCCTTATTAATACGTTGGACGTGTTGTTAAACTAAGAATTTTTCTGCATGTCAGGCAGCTGTCAACTGAACCATCTGAATGTGATTGAGACTGAGTTTTACAACGCTTGACAGCTTACATCGTTATCGTTTTGACAAGTATTATAATCATCGTGTTTTTGAGTATTTCTAAAAAATTTAAAAATGAATCAGACTATTAAAAGTTCTGAATTAAATATATGAAGTTAAAATTTTTCTAAATAACAAACTTTTTTAAACCGCACGATTCTAATGAAAGTAAGCACAATGAAAGAAAAAGTAAACACAAAAAAATGCTCCACGCACACATATATATATCAAGGCAATCAAGTGCATTCGGATCGCCCTGGATTGTCTTTAAAGAAAAATTCTTAAGGCTGAGTTTAGCAACACGTGACGTTTAAGAAATTCTGACTTTTACAACACTTTTGTCTTGAAGATCTTTAAGATTCTTAGTTTAGCAACACGCCCGTTGTAATTTGCACATGCATGACTATTGTTCTGTTCGATAACTGTATTGCACTTTTAATAAAATACCCACTCGCCGTCTTTTTCGCTCGGCTTGCCTTCAACTTGACTAAAATCTAAACAAGAAGCACGTATATACGACAACGAATTCGATCACGCTCTTGCATAGTGGGATAACCCATTCCAGCCAAACACGCATCGAAGGTTGTTGTTTTGTACTATGAGAGGGATGCAATAGGAGTAAATACTACATCGTGGTCTCTGTATAAAAATTCCCAGATTGAATACAGTAGAAGCTCAGTAAAACTTTTGTTACTAAATAGTGAGTGCCGTAGGCTGTATGCTACAAATCAGGAATAAAGTAAATACCAAGATATGGGCTGCCAAAAATCTTACTATGGTAAAAAATTTGATTGTAACTTACCATCTAAAACCTTATAGCAAAATCTCCGTAATGCGGGTGATGCTAAAAGCATTGAATTTAATCCCAATGCTCTTAATAACTTCTTTGTAGATCATCATGCACCTGGTGGTGATAATATTCAATCATGATCGCCTCGTCATTTGATGGATTCTGAGAACTCTGATTGTTTCAGTTTTCGTTGTGTATATGGCGTGATAAAGGCGGTTTTTTCTGTCAAATCTATTGCATCACCGAAATTTCTCAAATTAATTTTGCCAATAATTATAAGGCCCCTTCAGCATGTCCTAAATGCGTGTCCAGCACCGTTCTCTTTTCCAACGACTTGGAAAATAGCCGACGTTTTACCTATTCCTAAATGCGCCTCACCCTGTCTCTAAGAAACTCGTGTCAATCAGGCTTTCGCTCGTATCATAGCTGCGAAAAAGCTCTACTCAAAGTCACTACTGACATTCGCAACTCTCTTGATAATGACATGATATGCATCTTGCTTTTATTAGATTACTCTAAAGCATTTGATTGTGTTTGTCACGAGAGGCTCTTGATGAAACTGTGTTCGCGATTTGGTTTCTCCTATTTTGCCATTCTTTTAATTAAATATTTTCTATTCGGTAGATCCTAACGTGTCATATTGAACAATAGTCATTCGTCAGATATTTTCCCCTTTCTTGTGGTGTACGCCAGGGATCTATTCTTGGCCCTTTATTATTCAATTTAGACATAAATGACCTTCCAGGGGTGATACATGACATGAAAGTCCACCTACATGCAGATGATGTCCAGTTTTATTTGAATCGTCCCATAGGTCTTATCGAAGGTTGTGTAAGCCGCATTAACTGTGACCTTCAAAGAACTTACTGCTGGTCAATTGACAATGCATTGTCAGAAATTCTACTTAATGGCATCAATATATAAGTAGGGTTCGAAATCTTGGAGTATAGCTTAGTTGCCGGTTGAGCTGCTTTAATAAGTGCCATACTGTCTGAAGTCTATGCAAGCCTTCGTCGTCTTTGGTTATATGCTAGTATCCTGTCACTAAGCTTACGTATAACTCTGCTCAAATTACTCTTGCTCTCTCACTTGCTCTCTCATTTTACTAATGGATGCCTTATTTTGGAGCCTTAGATTCTGTGTTTTTCTAGAAAACTTAGAGTGGTATTCAATGATTGTATTAAGTCTATTTACGGGCTGCGCAGATAAGATCATGTCGATCAGGCGACTTCTCCTCAATGGTGTGATTTAGCTGTTCTCCATTTATGCCCGAGATCTGTATTCATTCATTTGCATGTAATTTTTTCTTAATTTTTCTTGCGTTCTATGATATTCATATATTCTTTTGTAGTCATTTTTTTTTTAAACATACATAGAAAAATAACAAAATGAACACGTATAAAAACCACGATTGAGTCTTTCTTTTAAGTTATTTTCCCATTTACCCGAAAATGTTGGTAGATATCATAAACTGTGTAGTGAAACAAAAAATCGAATTTGTGTAGTGTTTGAAGCAGAAATATTAGCAAGAAAGTGGGTATATTCACTAAGTGTTTATTTCCAAGGTTTTTGCATGTGTAGTTTTAACTAACTTCATTGAATTGATTCGGTTGTGTCCCTGTGTGCCCATATTAAGTTTTCTGAATTATTATTAAATGATAATGCGTAGCCGGGCTGATATCTTACTGATACGCAGCACACTTTTACTCAAATGTTTATGCGGGTGCATGAATGGTTTTCTCCTTATACTGTGTTCGCTAGTGTGGTGTTCCGCTAACAGGTGAAATAATTGTTTGTGGTGTCCCGACAATGTTTAATTGTGTCTGCGATTGTATTGGGTCAGAGCAGTGGTTCGCCTGTTCCTTGCTTTACACAGCTGCGCTTTTAAATAGGTGGCTGGAAGAGTTTCGCTCATGCGTTATTTTAAATTTTTGTTACAGACGCCAATATATCACTGTCGCCAAACAAATAGAATTTAGGCATGGTAATTTAAGAGGAAAGGGATGAAGTGAAATATAATTGTCTATGGACTTAGTACTATAAACTGAATTATCCTATGTAATACTTAAATACCCTCAACTCAGTTGATCTCCCCCGAATAATCCCACACTTGTAATTGGCGCCCCAGTGGTATAATTAAAAAACCTGAAACCAGTGTAGATAAAGTGTCCCCATAGGGACAAAATGTCACTTTTCCACTTTTTTTGTCCCTTAGTCCCTCCCCTGCGGTAAATGTCACTGAAACAAAATTTGTGTTAATCTGGCAATGACAATTTTCATTCGAAATGACAATTGTTTCATTAAAATAAGAATTCCACATTATCACATAAGTAAGCATGAAAAGTCAGAATTTCATAAGACAAATGTTTAGAAATGAAAAGATACAATTAAATTAAATGAAGTATTTAATAAAATCGCTTTAAAGTCTCAGCAAAAGGTATTGTTGAGTTAATGCATAGCTTTATTGGTAGAGCACAATATACCACTTCGGGTATTAGATCATTTAATCGGTGTGATCAAAAATATTTGTGTAAATTCCCAGATCATAAAAAGTGTAAAATGTAATCGCTTGAAAGCGCAAAATATTCTTTGCTCCAAAGTGGGGCCATTTGTGAAAGAGGAAATCTTCCTGCTTACGTGAAAACTTTTTTTCTATAATAATTGACGAGTGCACTGACGTTTCCACTGTTAAATGTTTCATAATATTAGCTAGATATTACGATAAAGATTTGATATAAGTTTATGACAAATTTTTACAACGCCTAGAAGTTCATTCTTCGACTTCAAAAGGTATTTTTACAGCCTTAAAAATTTTTTTTGATAGAAAAAATATACCAATGGTGAATATAATTGGATTCACATCAGACAATGCCAATGTAATGAAAGGCAAGAAAAATTGCGTACGTGTACATTTTAATTCCAGACATTTACGTATTCAGATGTTTGACAAATTCATTGCACATATGTGCTTCCTAAGCTTGTAAACATTTACCTTCGGATGTGGAAGGCCTAGGGCGAAATACCCACATGTTCCTTAAACATAGCAGTAAACGCCAAAACGAGTTAAAAGAATTTCAAGAATATTTGGATATTCAACCTCATAAAATATTAAACTTTGTTTAAACAAGGTGACTGTCATTACGTCAAGCTATTACGTGCCTTCTGAAAAGTTGGGATGCTTTAATATTATATTTTACATCTTGTGTATTTACTGACGGTATAAAAAAGCAGAACCACTTTTCAATACTTATACGAAAAAGGTAATTAAAGGTTACTTTTTATTTCTGGACTACATTTTAAATATAATTCAAATGAATTTGAATTTCCAAGCAAAAGATTCTAAAATTCATACAGTTATAGAAAATATTTCAACTGAACTCTGAAATATTTTGTCAACGAATCTTATGTTGATAAGACACCTTTATCAGATATTGATTTGTCTGATGCTACTATATTTAAAGAAGATAAATATATATACCCAGGATCAAAAGCTTTACAGTTAATAGAAAATTTAACTGATTTACAGAAACATGAGTGTATTAAGAATTTTTATGTAGAACTTACAAGACAAATTTTAAAACTAATAGACCTTAATGATCCAGTGTTAATATCACTGCAAATATTCGATCCCAGTTATTTAAAGAAAGGAGATTTGGTGATATCTTTTCATATTTATCATTTCTTATAAAAAGATTCAAGAAAGTGCAAATAAGTTTTCTTTAATGAAATGAGAAATTTACTAGAAAGTAAGATTTTGAAAGAATGTGATGAAAAAACAGAGTTTCTGGAAAAATTTAATAGAAGCGAAAAATCCTTATGACCCAAACACGCAAATTTAACAAAATTATTCAAAGTTTGGTTTTACTTTACCTTCACTTCCGCACAGCAGCGCTGCTGCAGAACGAAGTTTCTCGAATTTGAATTTAATAAAAAATAGGAAAACAAACAGATTTAAATACGATGCAATAAATGCTATAATGGTGTATAAGCAATATATTTCTATTTTGCAAAAAGATTGTATGAATTTTGTGCTTAAAAAAGAGTTATGTAATCTCTTATGAATATCTAAAAGTGTACTACTTACTTAGTATTACTTTATTTCGTTGAATTATAAGAAATTTTTTTATTTGATTTCTTTTTGTTAATAAATTTTGAGGCTATATGAATTAAATAATTTTTTGTTAAGTTACTAGAACTTTTATTGTACCCTTTTTTTTTTTATAAATAAAATTTATGTATTTAATATGTATTATTATTTATATAAAATCTTATGCTTTTCCTTCAGTCCCGAAAGAGACAACTCGATACCATTGTCCCTTCTTCTTTGTTTTCTGTCGAAATACTTTCGAGGCTCTGGATGTGCTCACGGGACATAGATACTACTATTACTATAGCACATTGTTTGATAACCTCAGAGTACCCATTTTAGTTGAAAAGTCTTAAATTTCCCTTCAAACTTTGCTTCGCAATAAACTCCAGAGGCAGTCGTTAAAAGTGGCCGGAATAGACGCGAGAGAAGATTGCTTATCAAATGAAGTATATGGTCTGATTTGGAGTGAATTGCGCTAATCTGGTGATCACCTGGTGATCCTTGCACCAGAAGGTAGTATCGTAAAGCGGCCCTTCATTGATGCCTTTATAAACTACATGCCTTTTCTTTGCTTTTATCTCCGGCAATGTGCGGGAAATATTAAAATCCATTTTGTGTAAAATTTGGTTGTGGAATTTCCACAATCTGGCAGTGCTTCTGGAGAGTATTTGACATAATATTCGATGCGATAGAAATTTTAGTACTTTGTGAACATTTCATTACAAAATTAGTAGGTGTGGGTCATCCCACCAAGGTCGTTTCCAAATGGGACGGTGCTTACAACCGCATCTTACCGTCAAAAATGATACATTTACCGGGAAAATTTTATTTCAAAAAATTCCATTTAGATACACCGTTTGATTTTGAAGGTTGTATCGATTTTTTTCGCATAAAATTTAGTATATTTTTAAGTCGTCTTTGTATTTGACATCTAGTTTATGTAAGCTAGTAAACAAAAAAAATCATATCGTTGAAATTTGCGAGAAAAATGCCCTTAAGGACCTGCCGAAATCACCGGATTTGGGATGACTTTGGCGGGTGTATAACCTTAGATGTTTCCATAAATATTAAACATAAAAGCAGGTGAAACTACAAGAAAATATGTAGTATAAATTAAAAAATTTAGTAATTTGAAAATACTTGTTAGAAAAATATATTAACAAAAAATCAATAGCAGCTTATCACCAAGAAAACAATTCACCATCATCTTCACATTTTGGACATTCTTAAAACTGTTCCTTGCTATCGTCTTCGGGGCAGTATTCGTGAAGCCAGCTATGGCAAGTGATGTACTGTAGCCAGTCTATCCACCTATACGTGCTCAATTTCATTTTACACAATGAGTACAGGTTATCATTACCATCATTTTCTACCTCGTGGCCACCTGGTGCAAGATATCCGCAGTCAATGTCACTTTCACAGAGTTTAAAAAACGCGAACCACATTCGGTACACCACTTAAGGTAAAACCCAATGAACGCAACAGATGGCGCGTCGCTTTGACAGTTTTCCGCTTTTTTCACTGCAGACGCGTCTAGGATTTGAGCAAGACCAAATGAACGCGTCGTATCATTTTAACAGTTTGTACTCTGGAGATTTGTTTATAAAAAGAAATAGTAATAAAAAAGTTTGAATTGTTAACTGAAAGTGAAATAATGGATGTTTCAGAGTTATTAGATGTAGCAGTGTTTGCGTTTGCAGCTTACGAAGTATTTAAGCAGTTTAAAAAGTTAAAAGGAAAAGGTGGACGACGATCGATTTTAGGTTAGAGAATTGTATGCAGATCGAAGGGTAAATGGAACGATCGTTCCATAATTTAAATGAAGCGGGTATAAAACAGTTAACAATAAATAGACAATATGACATTTTTGTTATTAATATTTTTTATGTTTATCTTTTTGATAAATGTGTAAATACATTAACTTACTGACTAACTAAATTTTTCAATTTAAAAATATATTCCCAAAAATACTACCGTAGACAAATAAATTACATGTATTCAATCTGTCTATGGTACTACTTTCTAGTTTTTTTTTTAATTCCATTACTTTTGAATGGACTTTGGTTAAGATTTCCATTTTAGGTCGCCTTGTACATCTTCAGGAAGTTTACTTAATTTTGATTCCAATATTTGGAATCATCGTTCATGGGTCCGAGAACGTCCTTCATTTTGATACCGCTTTTCCACAATATCTTCTAGCTTTCCCAAGAAAGATGAAAAACGCTCTTCTACATGCCTCCCTTTTCCTTCAGGACATTCCCCACGTTGAGGAAGTTCTTTTTTGGGAAATACTATAGGCGATTGGGAGCATTTTCCAAATGGCGATGTAAATTATTCTAATTGAATCTTGTATCATATAAGATGAATCAAATTCCAGATCTCGAACGTCATTCTCGCCGCGCAACTAGATCGGTGGCTCAGAATTCACATTTACAGTTTCAATATTGTCTATATTCTAGCTATATTGAGTTTATTGTTTATTTTGTTGTTATTGCAATCTATTACTAAGATATGTATTGTCGTAATGACTAGCGTTGTGCGTTGATTTAAGCAGGGGCTTACAAACAAATGCTAGTTAGTTTGATTTGATTTCAGAAGTGAAACACTCACAAGCTGAAAGCTGAATCTCGATACGGGCATCAAAGTTCATTTCCACTACCACTTTTTGAAATCGCAGATGATGCCTAGTTCCTAAATTACAACACACAAAGAATCGTTTTCAATTAATATGTAAAATTTTTCATTTTCTGATATGGCTCATTTGAGTACCCAATGGATGTATCATCTTCATTCACTTTCACCTTCATCGGAAATCAATCACAAATTGGTTTTGAATTATTTTTAATCCCACAAATTAATTAAAATGCTTTAAACAATTTACAACAATTGAAAACTTTCGACTAAAAATAAAAAAATTGTCAAATCCACTTCCATCTGAAAATGACACGACAATTTACAATAAAGAGAACTGTAAATGCGTCTGCCGCGCGTTAAAAGCAGAAAATTGCTCTACTTTTGCGTCGAATCCGGCAATCATGACACGACAGCCATTTGGTCAGCACGAACTTAAACACGTATACCCTATCGAACTGTCAAAGCGACGCGACGCCTGTCGCGTTCATTGGGCTTTCACCTTTATTCTATTCTCAGTCGTTTCACGAGGTACTTTCTATTTTTTTTACTTTATATTTTCTAGTGTTACTGTGACGTCATCGTCGGTATAGTTGCGATATCTACGCATTCATAGTGGCCTAATATAATTTCGGGGCATTTTAGCGTAACACTCGCTACCGAATCGTATAACACATTGAAAAATTCAGTGCTTCGCGCCCCTTTGCCGTCATGTATAGCCATCACCGGCACTAAGTGCCAAAGTCACTCTGCATACCAAAGTCATCCCATTTTTCGGTACTTTTTTAAATATATAGTCTAGTATCTACAGAGAATGTTTACAACACTTAATACTTACTTACATCACAAAATACATAAAGTTTAGCTTAATCCATTCCAATCTATTAATGCTAATATGAAAAATGTGGCGTGTGTGTGTGTGTGTGTGTGTGTACTACCTACTCCCAACATTTTGCAAATAAAATGAAAATTTATAATAATTAAAACGTTAACGATAACGTCCTGAATCTACTGCGTGCTTCATACGATGCATTCAGCTTATTATGAAGCCAAGCTAAGTAAATATTCCAAAATTTACGGCGTGGATGCAGCTCGTTTGTCTCTTATGACACCACGTTTGCAGCCCTGCGATTTTTGGAACCGCTGCACTGTACAAAATTGCAATCAGAGAATTAATTCAACTTGGGGGCTACCCATCCTTTAGGGATGTTTTAACTCTTCACGGAATTGCGGCAACAAATTGGATGTTTTCAAGAGATAATGGAGAATGAAATTGTTTCTTTCAGTTTAGATTAAATGTGCGGGAAAATGAATAATTTGAGGAGACATTTGAGTCAGAAAAGCAAAAGCAATTAATTGGCGTATGTGTGTACGATTGTTGGATAGTTTGTGGTGAAATTAAATTGTGGATGGCCTTATAATTCTTGATGTTTCTCTGATTGGCTTTGCCTTCCTGAGGCAAACTTGTACATGGATGTTTTGTTAGCTCTTAAGGTATAACTAGCACAACGAGAGATCATTTTGTCGTTGAATAGACCGACTAAAGGACCGACCGACCGAGAAAAATGTTTGATATGCCCTCGTTTTCCACCGACTCGATACAAATTCGATTGTGGCTATTTGTCAACTGTGCAAGTACGTCCCATACTCAAATCTGGACGTTTTGTAGTTTAGGGTATATATGGTAAATTACCCGATTTTAGTCTGGTATACAAATACATCAATAATCTAACGAGAGACTGTTGGTCGCGTTCTGTACGACACATTAATATACATACAATCGACCAGTTATACAAGGCATTTTAGACATAGGCTCAATGTGTCCATATTTGGTGCGATGGGAAATCAAATAAATAAAATCATTAGATCACCAGTGTCGAGTTCGTGAATTAAAATTTATTTTCGAAGGCATCAACATGTCACCCTTCACAAGTTGAAATACAAGCCATATATCAGATATTTTCTTACAAGTATGAATAATAGGAGGGCGTATTAATTTAATCTTTCACTATAAGGAGGGAGATGAAGTCTATACTTCCATTCGAGACCTCTTAGGGCAAAAATTAGGAATCTGCTTTGCACGATTAGAGTGATTTTTATAAGAGAGAGACCAGACAGGACTGGCATATTCCAAAATGGATCTAAACAAGAGTGGTGAAAAGAGCTTTAGTAATATAAGTATTATATATTTCTTTTTCCCAAGGCTAAATTGAGTTCGCCTTATTAACGACGCGATCTACAGGAAAATTAAAGGTAAAGGAGTCAAACAATACCTCCAAGTCACCATAAATAACTGTTGGTTATTAAATGAATAATTTGCAACTTTTTAGTGATTTCTGTGATATCTAATAACTTTCTGCCAATGACATTATTTATCATTGGGGCGATTGTTAAAAATTTTCACTGGTACGATTTTTGAACGAAAGTAAATTAATTTTAATATCGCAAGAAATTGAAAGAAATCTTACAAATTTTCGGCATCATACTACAGGAAAGTGAAATTGTATGTACATTTTGAAACGATACACCTTCCGATTTCTAAGTTTCGGTTTTAGCTGTTAAGGTCTGATTAAAATAGTTTTAACAATATTATGTGGCAAATTTTAGGGCAACACAAAATTAAATAGTGTATAACATTTCCGTGCATTGTTGTAAAACAATATATTTATAAATATCACCAAATAGTTATGTGAACGTCGTTCTGGTTATAAATATGATTAGGAAATTATTTTGCCAATAAATATGGCTATTAACCCTGCATTACTAACCTTATAGTATGTTGCGTTCTTACTACCCAAGTAACAATTTTTCCAATTTTTGGTGACTGAAGGTGATGGGTAGTTTTATAAGGGGTGTATAATGGTTACTCGGTTATATAAGAATTTGGGTGGTTATATAAGAGTTTTATAATATTACCAAATTGGTGACGTACTTATATTAGAGTTTTTTAAGATTACTAATGGTTCTCGTGGAAGTAAGTTACTAAACGTTTTATAAGTTGGTGATGGAAATGTTTCAATCACCGGTCTATATAACTTAGAGTAATCATTACTAGAAGCTATAGAAGAAAGTTTTATAAGTTTTTTCATCACCACGTTATATAACTGATTGGTAATAAGTGTTTATTGCGGTATCCGTTATATAACTCGACAACGTTCAGTAATTCAGGTGACTTTAATAAAAATTGGGAACTTTCGGTAATACATATACCCACTATAAAATTCGTAACATTTTTTGGTGGCCTTGTAGTAACTACGGTGACCGTTATAAACACAAATGACTTTTGTATCGAATGGAGCCATTAAAAAACTATTTTCATTTATTTATGGCGTTTTAGTAACGAAGGTGACTGGTATAAAAATTGGAAACTTTTTTGTAACGTACATTTTTTCGTATTTAGCCATTTCAATATGCATTTTTCCGAGCTGTTGGGACAATACACAAAGTAGGTCTTCTTGACTTGCCCCTTTAATTTGCATGATTTTGTCTGACATATTTTTTTTTTATAACTGAAATTATTCACTACACTACCGAGGAGAGTACAACAAAATTATTATAAGAAGAACATGACACAGACGAATTGTCATTATTTTAAGATATATAAGATTACCAAAGGTAACACAATATAACCAAAGGGTATATAAGATCACTAACGTCTGTTTTTTGTTACTATAAGATATATAACATTACCAAAGGTAACATATTATGACTAAAGGGTATATATATGGTAGTTCCTTTAGTTTATATAATATTTCTAGAAGTTTTATAAGGGTAATTAAGTATATATAACAGAGCCAGAGTTTATGTAAAAGTAGTTGAAGTTTTATAATGGTAATTTGTTCATTTAAGTACAAGCCGCCATTTTTTCATTTGTGCATTGCAGATAAAAAAGAAAATGTCGGTTAAGCCAATTTTTTAAATTGCTGATGTATGGCTTCCGTATTAATTTTATATGAAGAAAATACATCATTTTAGATATATACTTTTTCTAAATTATGTAATCTTACTTTTATCAATTAATATCACCTAAGCAAAAATTTTAAATTTTGTCATATTTAATTAAAATTATTAAATATTGCTTATTTCCGGAGCGGTCTGTATTTTTTAGAAGTATCAATGATGATATTGACAATAAAATTTTAATTGCAGCTGAATTTCACCACGTACATGCCGATAAATTGTAATTCTAAAATGTAAAAATATTAAACCCTTACATTATAAAAATGCAGTACAAAAAAATATTGAAATTCTATTTCAAGATAGGTTGGGTAAATATTTGCTTTATACTGTTTTATAAAGGTAACGAAAAGTAATTTCCCTAATATTTCAATCACTAAAAGTATTCAGTCTGAAAAAATTCCAAGCGTTGTAGATACGTTACCAACATCATTATAAACAAAGTTTATAAAGGTAACCGAAACATTACCGCAACCACTGCTGTGACTAAAGTAAATTAATTTAGAGTATCCCAGGTTATATAAGGGTTATATAAGCAGTTATATTAAAGAACCAGAATATTTTTATTGCTCATTTTATAAAACTTTTAGTTATATAACGTTACCTAAATCAAGTCACAGTAAACTTTATACATACATATATTCCTCCAATTAAGCTCTATAAGGGGTTTATAGTGGTTACGAAGAGGTTTCGAGTACTAGTCTATATAACCTAAGTTATATAATTTGGTAATGGAAATCTTACGGTTACTACTATATAAAATAAATTGTTTCTTGGGTAACCATGGGTGTAATCCACCCACGACTTTATATTCACGTATACGAGGAACCCTAGCATTAAAATGTCAGAATTCAGTATTTTTAAGTAAATACAACAAAAGTGCTATGTTATAAAAGAAAAATAATCCATTTTTATTTTCTAATTCTATAACTGAAGGTAATATTTCTACTTGAGAAAAAACAAATCAAAGGTAATCGTTCTGGAAAATTAATGTAAATTCGCTAGTTTAGACCTCACATTACTCGCAATGGTATTTTTGGATAGCTGAAATAATTGAAAAAAATTAACTATATAATATATATATATTTTTTATAGAGTTAATGTTTTTTCCAAAATACGGATGGACTTAATCAACATACTTTGTTATTTTTTCCTGTTAATTAATATACATATCATCATAGCTCCTTGGGGTCACTTGACCCGTTAAATTCGATGATTCGTGGCAATCTATGCAAAGTGGAATCAAGTGACTTCTACAAATATATTTGTCACATCTAAAGCACGTAGTTTTAGTTTTGCGATCGCTCTTATAACTACATATTTGACAGCGGCTCTGTTTTTCCACTTTTTTTATTTTTTACGCCTATCTATTTGAGCTTGAATAAGACCAAGTGCAAGATCCTTTATAAATAGTTTACGTTTTTTATATTTCAGTGGAGTATTCTCAGTACACAATAAAACAATGCGAGCATTTATATCTGCTAAATTCAGAATGGAAAAAAATACTACGAACGGCCACCTACGTGAATTTCTGGCGACATTGTAAGTGGCACAAAGTTGATCTGTAGTATCAGTAGCTCCTTTAGTCATATTATAGAATTGTATAATTTCTGGTAGCGATTTTAGACCATCTATAATATCACGAGCATAATGGAGTGTAGACAGGAGTAATACGCATTTATTTTTCTTTGGTATATAAGATAGTATCGTAGTTCTTTTCTGATATCCAAAAATAGTCGATTTTATTGCTCGTTTTTTTGTAATAGAAAACAATGGCGGCAATACACGTTTGGTTTTCCTTATGGTTCCCACTACTGTTGTCTTTTTATCCAAAGAATAGCTCGTAAACCAATTATCTGTTGTTATATTCCGACCAGCGACCTGTAAAAGGCTTGTTATGCGTTTAACTGCTTCTTCTGGTTTGTTGGACAAATTGTATGGACAAGCTGGTTTTTGGCCTCAATAAATTTCAAGCCGTGAAGTGTAGTATGTTGTTGAATCTACGGCAGAGCCATATTTAGCTTGCTTGTTTGGTATATATTGCCGAAAGCTGCATCGTCCACGGAAACTTTATAGTTTTTCATCGACCATTACGAAACAACCAACATTCTAGTTATCTACCCAATTTTTATTGAATTTATCAAAAATTTCGCGTATATGCGCAAGCTTGCCAAATTCACGACGTTCTTGACGTGTTTGTAAGTCATCAAAACGTATGCACTCCATTAAAAATTGAAAATGGTTGTAGCTGATTGTGGCGAGAAAAATTTCCAATCCGGTGCCACCTGTAGTTCATAAATCCCTTACATGCACGTGAGATGATTTGTGCAACGCATAATAATCCAAACAAACTATTTATTTCAATGTTGTCGGTAGACCGCGCATGTTTAGTATCTCTGTAAATTATTTGCTGCTTTGTAATATATATGTTTGTATATAGGACAATCAGGTCCACAAAAGTGATAAAAAGTTTCCAGCTTTTGTCTGGTGTTTTCACATCTTTTGAAGAAGCTGTCAATTTTGGTACAATGGCAAAAATATTTTCAGTGCGTGGTATTCCTTGACGAAATGGAGATTTTTCCAAACCGACCCATCTTTACCAATAAAATTGTCATCATTAGAACAAATTCCATTATTTTCAGCATTGGATTAGCCTTCCTGTTCTGTTTCCGATTCATGATCACTTCCTATTTCTAAGTCAACTTCATTATCACTTACAGTATACCACCGAAATACTCTTCTTCACTACCATTTATGTCTTCTATAAGCGCAGCTAATCTGACTTTTTCTCCTTCATAATAACACATCCTTTAAGGTGTTTGTTTGCCTTAAGAACAAATTATGTCAAAAGTGCTAAAATAATTACCTGTATAAAATCCGGTATACGAAAGCCAGAAATATTGACCAAAAGTGGATGTCAGACACTCAAAAATATTATACTGTTATTACTAACGTGGGTGTTAATCACGCAGGCACTTTTTATAAATAATTGTTTTGACACTCCCATTGAATAAACAACTAATAAGGAGGCGGGGTATCGTGCGAATACAGTGTAAGTTAAGCATTTCAATGAGAGTGTGAGCTATCATTGGCGGGGGAGGGCGTCGTTGCTATTTTGTGTCAGTTCAACATTCTGTCATTTCATTATTTTGAAAAGAAGTTATCGGATTTGAATTCGCGATATTCTAATAAATAAATAATTTAACAGGATATTTTCTTAGCAGTAGTGTAAAATTAGTATAAAATATACTTTTGTGAACGATTATTTATGTAATAGAGACTCCGCAGTCTTAAAAAACCGTAATGAAGTGCGCTGTGTGTATTTTTGTCGGGGGAAATCATTCTTCAAGTAACTTTAATAGCTTTACTTATTAATTATAATGTTTCTAACAAAATAAAAGTGAAATATTTATAAAAATAAACAGACATGGCAAAAAAATTAACTTTTTACCATTGCCGGTTTGTTTGTTTATAATTGAATTGTCATTGGTTTCTAAATTATTCCAGTCATACAAATGCAACGCCAAGAAATATTATCTGAAAATAAATGGGGCATTAGAAAAAATTCGTACAAATTTAAAAAGTTAAAAAATATTATAAAATTTAAATTTAAAAATTAATTTACAAACGTTGAGGTTATCTATTAAATTTCGTTTATTCACAGCTATAGTTTTTCAAGTTTTCTTTCATCATTCCAAATATTGCAAATTAGGTTTCCTCGAGATAAAAGGTCTTTTGTAAGAAATGGCTTGAAGCTATTGGGCGCATGAATTATATACTTTTAAAAGTAAGCATCGTATGTGAGGATCATTTCAACGAAAACCACATTAACAAAAACAAAGTGCGCGAAACTCCAAAAATGTTTGCAGTACCATTGCATAACTTTGCTGAATGTGAAGATTGCTGTTCAAATTCTGTAGTAAGTATAATATTAACAATATTTCTCACAACTGCCTAATTACATTACATCAAACAAAGGATACTCATAAGGTTTATTATAGATAAACGAAGGGGAACCGATTGAGGATACTTCTTCTGTAACACAAGATACGCAGAGTGTCAACACAAGTAGAAGTAACCAGATTGGGAATTCTGAGAGCTTTGTTGAGAATACCAGACCCACTCAGTCTACTTATCCAGCAATAATGGTATCTTTTTTGTTATATTTCAGGTAAGATTACTAATAAGCTTTTTAATAGATTTATGAAGATAGCCATATTAGGAACAATTCACTAGAAGGGCAAACAAAAGAATTCTGCATTCAGCCTTCAATAAGCCATAGTATCTCCATGGAAGATGAACAAACATCAGATTTACCCTGTGTGAAATCTTCAAATATTGCAAGTCACTTAAAAGTATTTATTTTTATTTCATATGTAGGTACACACCACCACTTATACAGACAAAAAAAATCTTAATATAATACTTCTTTATTAGCTCCATTTGAGTGCAATCGAAGACGATTTCAATCAAAGCTTTGTTTTTATGAGAGAAAGTCCCGAAAGACTGACAAATCTTGCTATTCCAGTCCATGATATTTCTGTTTGTGCCGACTGCAACACAAATGTAAGTAACTCCTTTTCGTTAAGAACATGTTCTTTTCAAAAACAAAAATTGGCATTTCCTAATATCTGTAATCAGGGCCTTGCAGGCCAATAAAAAATATGGGGCCTCTTGTTTGAGTAAAAAAAACAAATTTACATAGTTCTTTTATTATTTTTAATTTATTTAAAAAGTATGAAATTAATAATTAAATTACAAATAAGCTTTTCGAGCTTTAGTTGTAGCAAAATCTTTTATAATAGTTGAAAAATCAATATTTCGTGCAATATCTGAATTTATATGTAAAATTGATAGCCCATTCAACCGTTCTTGGCTCATTGCAGATCTGTTAAATTTTTTAACCCTTTTCAACACACTGAAACTGCGTTCCGCTGAAGCAACGGAGGCAGGTAGACTTAAAAATATTCTTAAAGCTGTTGATATATTAGGAAACAATCCAATTAGGTTTTTTTCTAAAATGTTTAGCAACAACTTAGCTGGAGATGATTCTATATCAAAGTTTACTTCAAAAATATTTTTTAAAAATATCATTTCATCACATATTTCATTTGAAATTTCCTTTGGATATTTTAAGTGCATATTTTTTACTCTCGATTTTATTTCCTCATCTGATGAAGTTTGAAAAGTCCAAAGGAATCCAAAAGTCTGGCAAATTTTGCGTAAAGACTCAAAGCGACGTGTCAAGCCTGAAATAACCGAATCAATAATGTATATAAAAACATTAACATTAACGGAAATCTCTTTTGAACTTGAGAGTAATCTGCCCCACGCTTCACGCATTATCTTCATCCTTGCAATAAGATTGTTAATATTTTCCATTTCGACGTCAAGTGTTGCATTGCGTTCTTCAATAATTAAATTAGTTTGTTGCAATAACGTTAATATTTCAAGCCATATTGTTGTCAACACAATGCATTCGAATGTATCCAAATATTGAAAAATTGACTGAAGTTCGGTACGTGCGTGGGGTGGAAGGTTTAGTGACTTACACTCCTCTAAAGCAGCCAGAATATTTGACTGATTATTGTAAATTGGTTTAACAGCATCAATTCGAGCAGACCATCTTGTCTTTGATATTGTATGAAGTGACAGAGGTAAATATTTCTTTAAAATCTCCCACTTTCTAGGACTGCTGCTAAAAAAATTATACATCTGTTGAATTCTCCCAAAATATGTAACTGCTTCTTTACATCATTCAGCAGAGTCAACTCCAACAAGATTAAGAGTATGATTTCCACAACTGGAAAAAATGCAATTCGGATTACGCTCAAGCAGCACTGCTTGCACACCGTTATACTGTCCTGCCATATTAGCACCATTATCATGTGCTTGCCCAAAGCATAAATTAAAATCAAGGCCAAAATTTTCAAGAATTTCAATAATTCGCGTAGCAATTTCGATTCCTCTTTTTTGTGTAAATGAATCAAATGTAATAAATCTTTCCTCAATTGAATACGATGCATTATTTATTATTTTTACATAACGAATTACAAGACACGTTTGTTCTTGGTGTGAGCAGTCTGGTGTCGCATCCACAATAATGGAAAAATATTTAGAATCAAGAATTTCTTCAATAATTTTTCTTTGCACAAATTTTCCACAAATCTGAATGAATTCATTTTGAGTTCTTGATGATAAATAATGAACTTGAAGACGTTTGTGCTTGTCTTGTGACTCACGAACACTTTTTACATGTTCGTATAAAACTGGATCATACTTACTGAGCAATTCTATGATACCTAAGAAGTTTCCATTCCGCGAATTTCCAATATTCTCATTAGAACCAAATAATGCCAAACCACGCTCACTTGAGAAAAATATAACATCCAAAATTCTATGAAGAGCTTTCTGCCAATTACTTGCCTCACAGTTTAGTTGTTTCAGTAGAGATGATCCTAATGAGAACTTTAATAATGCAGATCTACTTGCTGATTTCCAATGGACATAATTTATTTTATGAATAACTGAATTTTCATGAGCGGGTACGCGATCTTTCAATTTCCTCCATCCTCTTAAAATATCCCATCCTGATTGGCTACCGAGAACTGATGCATCAAATTTCGTATCCTGTAGGAAGCAGGGAAAACAAAATAATGACTTTTTTGAATTGCTCCAACATAGCCAATCTCTGTTGCAAATTTCTCCATTCGCTAAAACCTTCTTCGTCAGACGATATGGAAATTTATTGTTTTCAGCATCATTTGGGATGTTTTCAGGTATTTTAAAATGTTCAATTTTCAAAAAATCTTCCATTTGCATTATATTTTTCTTGTTAAGTAAGGCGACGTCATCGTTGAAAACAGATATTGAAGTTGTTGCTTCAATTCCTTGAATATTGGGTAGATTAGATGAGACGTAATTTTCTTCCATGTTTGCATCATCAACAATTATCTGTAATGGTGACAAAGAATCTTCTATTTGTTCTGAAGTTATATTTTCAACCACCGAAATTTGAGCATCAACATTCGCAATAACATTTGCCATTTGTGAAATAGCATGAGTAGTTTCATTTTCAGGATTGACTGTTTGATTGATAATCTGTTCAGGGATGTTTTTTTTATTAAAGAATTTCGTTAATCGTGGCAGACTTTGCTTGGCTTTTTCTTGTTCTTTTTTCTGTCGTCTCTTGCTTGCGCCACTCGGATATGCTCTTTTCATTATATTCCTAAAATTAATTACTTATGAATTAAATAGAACTATTTTTAATATTAACTCCATTTAAACTTACAGATTACAAATATCACTAAACAATAAAAAAAAACACTAATTTTATAATCACTAAAATTTATAGTACGGAACCAAAAGCTATACTCAATAGGAAAATTAAAACTGTACTGAATAGGAAATATAGTTAAATTTTTAATAATTGAAAATTAAATATGCTTTTTTATGCAATTGGCCTACTACGTTAAAATTTTTTGAATTTTTCAGAGTTCAACATATTCTTTTTTATGCAATTGGCCTACTACGTTAAAATTTTTTGAATTTTTCAGAGTTCAACATATTTTTTTTTATGCAATTGGCCTACTACGTAAAAAAGTTTTATACATACATATAACAATAACTTGAAATTTTTACTATAACTTTTGTATCGTTATATTTTATAAATCTTTGGTTAAAATAAAATAAATTAATACTCAAAATAATATTTCAACTTAATTTTTCCGCACCTACTGTGACCAAATTAGGAAATAAATAGGGGCCCTTTCACAACTCGGGGCCTGAGCCAAATGGCCCTCATGGCCCACCCTCTGTTATGGCCTGTCTGTAATACCTGCAGGTATATGAAGAACAACGTCAAAGCCACGATTCTGTAATCGAAGAAACCATAAATTTAAATGAAAGCGTGAGTATTTTTTTTATTTTAAACATTTTAAACATATCATTACTTTTGGTATTTTTTTGTGATGAAGTTATAAAAGTTATAAATTTTGTTTAAATAAGCAAAATAAACTCACAAAAAAATATACAAATGTAAAATTCCAAAATTATGGTAATTTTATATTTACTTGAAATTATGAAAACTCGATTAAATGCTAGCATCAACTCGCCGCCATGCCCAGCGATAATCTAATCTCGACGATTCTTGGACATTTTGCTACAGCCAAATACTACAGGATTGTTAATGGGCTACGAGTACGATTATGGTTCTCAGGCGGTATAATTCTTTTTCAAGGCTGTTTTTAATGTGGAGTCGGAAGAATCTCTGAAGTTTATTACCCACAGCGGCGAGAAGAAAGTGGCATTACACGGTCCTTAGTTAAATCAACCAGGTTGGGCTTTTATTTCTATATGTTTTTAAACTGCTTGCTACACAACCAGCAAAACTTTCGAGTAAAGAGCAAACAATATAAATCCCAACTGTTAGCTGCCAACTTGACTACACAATCCGCGTTTATAGGACACCATTTCGACTACGCCAGCCAAGCGTGGTCGAGTCGAGGAGTCAAGTCGACCCAATTTCAACTCGAGCCGCGT
>CAWUPM010000162.1:0-24586 GCA_963924295.1 Dioctria rufipes | reverse complement strand
TTTGCATGATTTTGTCTGACATATTTTTTTTTTCATAACTAAAATTATTCACTGCACTACCGAGGAGGCGTACAACAAAATTATTATAAGAAGAACATGACACAGACGAATTGTCATTATTTTAAGATATATAAGATTACCAAAGGTAACACAATATAACCAAAGGGGTATATAAGATCACTAACGTCTGTTTTTTGTTACTATAAGATATATAACATTACCAAAGGTAACATATTATGATTAAAGGGTATATATATGGTAGTTCCTTTAGTTTATATAATATTTCTAGAAGTTTTATAAGGGTAATTAAGTATATATAACAGAGCCAGAGTTTATGTAAAAGTAGTTGAAGTTTTATAATGGTAATTTGTTCATTTAAGTACAAGCCGCCCATTTTTTCATTTGTGCATTGCAGATAAAAAAGAAAATGTCGGTTAAGCCAATTTTTATAAATTGCTGATGTATGGCTTCCGTTTTAATTTCATATGAAGAAAATACATCATTTTAGAGATATACTTTTTCTAAATTATGTAATCTTACTTTTATCAATTAATATCACCTAAGCAAAAATTTTAAATTTTGTCATATTTTAATTAAAATTATTAAATATTGCTGATTTCCGGAGCGGTCTGGTATTTTTTAGAAGTATCTATAATGATATTCACAGTAAAATTTTAATTGCAGCTAAATTTCACCACGTACATGCCGATAAATTGTAATTCTAAGATGTAAAAATATTAAACCTTACATTACTAAAAATTCAGTACAAAAAAAATATCGAAATTCTATTTCAAGATAGGTTGGGTAAATATTTGGTTTATATTGTTTTATAAAGGTAACGAAAAGTAATTTCCCTAATATTTCAATCACTAAAAGTATTCAGTCTGAAAAAAATTCCAAGCGTTTTGGATATGTTTATAAAGTTTATAAGTTTATAACAGGTAACCGAAACATTACCGCAACCACTGCTGTGAGTAAAGTAAATTAATTGAGAGTATCCCCAGGTTATATAAGGGTTATATATGCAGTTATATTAAGGAACCAGAATATTTTTATTACTCATTTTATAAAACTTTTAGTTATATAACGTCACCCTAAATCAAGTCACAGTAGACTTTATATAATCCTCCAATTAAGCCCTATAAGGGGTTTGTAGTGGTTACGAAGAGGTTTCGAGTACTAGTCTACATAACCTAAGTTGTATAATTTGGTAATGGAAACCTTACGGTTACTACTATATAAAATAAATTGTTTCTTGGGTAACCATGGGTGTAATCCACCCACGACTTTATATTCACGTATACGAGGAACCCTAGCATTAAAATGTCAGAATACAGTAATTTTTAAGGTAAATACAACCAAAAGTGCTATGTTATAAAAAGAAAAATAATCCATTTGATTAATCCATTTTTATTTTATAATTCTATAACTGAGGAAAAGCTTGAAGAAAATCAAAGGTAATCGTTCTGGAAAATTAATGAAAATTCGCTAGTTTAGACCGCACATTACTCGCAAGTGGTATTTTTGGATAGCTGAAATAATTGAAAAAAATTAACTATATAATATATATATATTTTTTATAGAGTTAATGTTTTTATACAAAATACGGATGGACTTAATCAACATACTTTGTTATTTTTTCCTGTTAATTAATGTACATATCATCATAGCTACTTGGGGTCACTTGACCCGTTGAATTCGATGATTCGTGGCAATCTATGCAAAGTGGGATCAAATGACTTCTACAAATATATTTGTCATAAAGCACGTAGTTTTAGTTTTGCGATCGCTCTTACAACTACATATTTGACAGCGGCTCTGTTTTTCCACTTTATTTATTTTTTACACCTATCTATTTGAACTTGAATAAGACCAAGTGCAAGATCGTTATAAATTTTGTTTAAATAAGCAAAATAAACTCACAAAAAAATATACAAATGTAAAATTCCAAAATTATGGTAATTTTATATTTACTTGAAATTATGAAAACGCGATTAAATGCTAGCATCAACTCGCCGCCATGCCCCAGCGATAATCTAATCTCGAAGATTCTTGGACATTTTGCCACAGCCAAATACTACAGGATTGTTAATGGGCTACGAGTACGATTATGGTTCTCATGCAGTATAATTCTTTTTCAAGGCTGTTTTTAATGTGGAGTCGGAAGAATCTCTGAATTTTATTACCCACAGCGGCGAGAAGAATGTGGCATTACACTGTCCTTAGTTAAATCAACCAGTTGGGCTTTCACTGGTTTTATTTTTATATATATTTTTAAACTGCTTGCTACACAACCAGCAAAACTTTCCGAGTAAAGAGCAAACAATATAAATCCCGACTGTTAGCTGCCAACTTGACTACACAATCCGCGTTTATAGGACCACCATTTCGACTACGCCAGCCAAGCGTGGTCGAGTCGAGGAGTCAAGTCGACCCCAATTTCAACTCGAGCCGCGTATACATGGAGTTGAACCCGAGTTGAACCATGGTTCAATATTGCATGTAAACATGGTATTTATCTAATCAATAGTTAAATAGTTTGAGTATTTATAAAAAGCAGAATCTCATTCTTTTCATAAGCAAATAATATACCTTTGCCATAGTTTTGTTAGGTGGGACTATATATAATCTTAGAAAAGGCAGTTTAAGAAATTAGATCTTAAGTCGTTTTTAATTATAATTAGTATATTGAAGACTTAATTCGTGACGATCGGATAACTCCAGTAAATTGCTTATTATGTGATCGCCTGTTTAATTTTGTTTTTAAAAGAAAATTCTCGCCATCTCCAATTAAAGTTTTGCTCTCCAAAAATCACAATAGGATGTAATTATTGAAGATATTACAATTAAAGAGTGTATGAAAAGCTCAGAAGAGGAAAAATTAGATGAAGAAAGAACTAGAGAAAAAAGACGATACTAGGAATGTAGTAGTTAAGAAGAATAAAGAAATAAAGCGGCTGCAGCAACAATTTAGGAATTCATCACGCAAAAATATCAAATTGGACTCCTTTAGTTTCGCAAATGAAAACAAAGAATTTAATTACTGAGGAGATAGGAGAAATATTGAAAGATAAATTTGGCCCCAAATTGGAACATTTTTCAGTGAAGTAGAGGAAATCCTGTTTCCCAAACAATATGACACCGATATAAAACATTTGCACTTAATTTGAACTTTATGTCTGCCAAAGCGTATGAATATGTAAGGGAACATTTTGGTGGATGTATACCTCATTCCAGAACGTTTGGAAGGTGGTATGAAAATATTAATTGCAAATCTGGATTTCCAAGCAATAAAAATACGCGTGTGATGAAGCAAAAAAAAAATGGCGAAACGTTATTTATTAATCTTGTATTTGATGAGATACATATCAGACAACATATTGACTGGGATGGACAAGATTCCTACGGTTTTGTTGATGTTGGCGACGGTTCGGGGTGTGGAGAAATCGCAACACAGATTTTAGCGTTTATGGCAGTTTGTATTAACAGGCCATGGAAAATACCTCTCGCCTTTTTTTCCTATCGTGTTCCTGAATGCTGAACAGAAAAGAAATTTAATTTCATTGTGCTGCCGAGCACACTTTAAGAGACAGGTGCTAAAGTTATTGGCCTAACTTTTGATGGAACCTCCTGTAAATATTACTGCGGCAAAGCTTCTAGGTTGTGATATTAGGAATTCCAGTGCAAAAATTTGGTTCAATATAGATGGCAGGAATGATAAGCATATAGTACATCCTGATTCTTGCCACATGATTAAGTTAGTGCGTAATGCACTAGCTGACTTACAAATTTTTATTACCAGCATGGACGTGGAAGTTAAATGGTGCTATATAGGAAGGTTAGTCATGTTGCAGGAAAAGGAAGAAATGCACCCAGGTAATAAATTAAGACGTGCGCTTGTATATTTCGTGCAGCAAAAGATGAAAGTGAAGTTAGCAGTACAAACTTTCAGCAAATCAGTTGCAGATGCCGTGGATTTCTGCAGAGATGTATTAAAGTTGAAAGAGTTTATGCGAAGTGGCCCACACTCTGAAAATTTATAAGGATTCTAAACGATATTTTCGACATACTAAATCAGTCGTACCGTAAGTGCCTACGAGTTATAAAAAACGAGCACTATGTGGCAACAATTAATATGAAATTAGGAATTTTGTAGAGGAAACTATAAAATACTTAACAGAAATTAGACTTCCGTCGGGCACGCTTTTAATAAATACACCGAAAAAAACTGGACTGATAGATATAATAGCTTGCCTTAAAAATATTCAAACGCTGCATGAAAGATTTATTATGACTTAAGAATTGAAATTCATATCAATGTATAAACTAAGTCAGGATCACATAGAGCTATTTTTCGGTTCTGTTCGAATGCGTTTGGGTTATAACAATAATCCTTCGGTGAGACAGTTTATTGCTTCTTATAAGAAACTCCTCGTGCGTTGCGAAATCAGAGAAGGAGGAATTGGAAATTGCGTCCGGCAAGAAAACATCGCAATTTTAAATATACCCAAGTCATGTTATGAAACCCCTGATCCTTAAGAAGAAATTAATAGTACTTTAAGAAATATGTACGCAGCTTATGACCATGATGAAGATGCTGTTGATCATAGGATTTTGGATCAACAATTTTTACTCGAACACAGCTATGTAACTCCCAGCAGATTGACAGAGTATATAATAAATGTTGTTCATTATATTGCAGGCTTTGTTATTTTCAAAATTAATAAAACTCTTTACTGTCAGGAATGGCTTGTCGGCTCTTCAGGGCGAGTTTTCACCTTTATCTCTAGCTGAATACAAAAGTCGAGGCTTCCTTCAAATGCCTTCTAAAAGCGTTAAAGATATTTTCGAGCAAAATGATAGTGTTCTTCGATATCGTCTTCATTTTCTAAAAGCGAAAGAAAGCATTCTTCAGAAGGAAAATTCCTGGGAAAAGCATTATTTCAAAACCAATCAGTACACATGAATGAGAGCTGCCATTACAGTGCCCTTATTAAATTAATTACAACTAAATATTTACAAACGCGTTATTTCTTTTTAGCCAAAAGAGCTTCAGATAAATGCTCCATCCGCCAAAAATTTAACTAAATAGTACATTTTAAGGGAATGTGAAATAAGCTAAATTCCTTTATATTATGTAACTCAACAGAGATCTCACAGGCAATAAAAGCGAGAATGCGAATTAAGTTTCATTATTATATAATATTTTAATATTAAAGATAAAACTATGGTGAGGAATCTCTAGCTTTTAAGCTAGAATATGAATTAAGTGCCTCATATATATATTTTTTATTATTAACATTCCAAAGATGTCAAAAGCAATAGAAGCTAATGACCATGGGGACTGAATGAGGTAAATATATTGTGTATATTCTCATGATACATGAACCTAATACTCCTATCTCTAACCTCCACGTGGTGGTCCCTGTAAACAAATTATAATGTTTATAAAATGAACACTCTGATTTGGCTAAAGAGAAGGGGGACCTATTCCATTTGGCTATTTGGCAAATAGTATATACCCAAATAGAACAGGAAGCATTTAATTAATACAACTTTACTAAAACAGAATTAATTAACATAGCATTTTCGTGCATAAACTCATAAATTTATTTGTCTTGCTGTAATTTAAAGTTAACTAAATGAATTTTTTGACAAACCGTATTTTTTAAATGTTTAGTACTAGTAATATTGGAAGTATACAATTTATTTTAAGTTTTTGAAATACCCCCCTTCAAAATTGCACGATTCCACTACTGCCATGACGAAAGGAATACAAACAGAGCACACTAATACATTTCCCCGAGTGGCTTACGTTTTCACCCGATATGCCGTTTCCTTATTAGTTATTTACTCAATGGACACTCCGCCTACAGAAGGAATACTATTATTTCAAAATGTTGTGAAATAAGCCTACTAAGATTACACATTAATATGAAATCCGTTGCTTCTGTTTTACTGTTTGCTTTTTCAACATTATTTCAAATTGGGAGGATTACACCCTTAGGTTAGTAATGCAGGGTTAAGTAATTTTTGTGACTTCCTTATTTTAACATAACTTAGAAATTATTCTCCCATCATTAGGATTACAAATATTGTTTGGGTGACTTTTTGGTCTTTAGAAAAGTGTTACTTGGCCTTCGTTTTAATTTTAGAAAAAATCGTCGGATATATTCTGAAATTTTTATAATTGGATATTAGTCGGCAGGGAGCTAGTTTGTTTAAACATATTATATGAACAAAAAATATAAGCATTTGGGGGTATATTAAAAAAGCATAATTGACGAAAAAAAGTGTGACAAAAATTTATTAATATATTTAATTTTTTAAAAATTATTAACCATTTCGCGGACGCACTTTTTTAGTTGCTGTTCCCAGAACGTCACTTGCCATATCTTTTACATTTTTAAAGATAATGAAATTCTGAAAACAGCAAAATGAAAGAAATCAAGTGATTATAATAATTTAATCATAAAATGATGATGCACATTTTGACGTGTATTGCCGTCATGGCACCTATGACAACTGAAAAGTTGTGGTAAGAGGCATGACGTCAATAGACGTCATGCCGGCTATACACGTCATGATAGTTAAAAATATTTTTTAGCGTTCTGTTCGGCACAATTATGGGGAATAAACGTCTACATAATAGTTTATAAAATTCATAAATAAAGAAAAATATATTATTTATTATTTATTTATACAAAAATATCATATTTTTATTCATATACCATTGTTTTCCCACAGCTGATGTCAATTCCACTAATTGACAAATACGAATAGACTGCGTTCGCAAAGTACAGTTTAATGAAATCTGTCAATTCCTATAATTGACTTTCGAAAGAAAACTGCAATTACAAACGAGAATCCACGTATGCTGAAAGAAAATATTCTGGTGGAGTGTAGCGGTTAAATAAAAAAGGATAATTTGTCACTATATTATTCAATCAATTATTTATTGCCACAAATAATACTAATGACTAAACAAATATTAATTTTATGAGGAAATTAATTACATACTTGCACAAATTCTATCACTATGAAAAATTTACTTCCCCCAACTTAGACGTACAAGTTTAGAAACTTCACTTGGAATTCGCTGATTCACTGTATTGTTCTATGTATTTAATAATTAAAGCAAATTCAAATGTACAAAAGAATTATATTTTACTCGAATTTATCTCTTTCTTTTCAATAATAATAACTTAGAAAATTATGCTACTTCACAATTTCATATATAAATAAATTTTTCTTTCTGATTCTTAACTAATATATTTACTAGTGGCTGAAAGTAAATAATAATTAGAACTCAATTTTGATTTATTTGAGTGAATTAGTTAAAATGGCTGAAAGGAAGAGATTAAGAATAAAACTTCAATTGTTCTTGTTAAATTCATATATGTGTGTATAACCAACACCTGGCATGCAAAACACAATGAAATTTAACCCAAATTGAGAATGATAAATAATATGAAAATTTACCTTTAATTTAATTTAACTTTGTTGCTTTTACAGATTCAACCAATAAATTCACTTGAAATTTTTGCTGTTGCTAATTGTCCTTAGAAAAAAACTTTACGATTCTATTATTGAAAGAAAAACAAGTAAAAAAGCTAGAATTGGTCTAAGACCAATTCTTATGATACCCTAGATGAATGCCCGTATTAAATTTCATATGGTCACCGATCTATTCAAGTATTGATTTCGAAGTTGTTTTTTGCATATATTGCTAGAACAATTTGTCGCACAGAAAAAATGGTAATAACCAATTTTATAGGTTTTCGTATTTTGCAAAAGATCTTAGTACAATAAAAATGTCTTGGACTGATCGTTTTCGAAGTATACGTAAAAAACCGAAATTTTTATATGGCAACACCAAGAAGGAGTTACCCGATTTAGTCCATTTTTGAAATTTTATTTGCTAATGTAGTAAAAACATCACTTATGAAATTTCAGCTCTCTACGTCGATGCATTCTCAGGCAGTGTCCAAATATATAGCGGAAAACGAAATTTTTATATGGCAACCCCACGAAGGAGTTGCCCGATTTGTCTCATTTTCGAACCTAATTTTACTTTTTTTTTAAAAGTCCGTGTACAAAATTTCAGCTCTTTAAGTGTACGCGTTCTCGAGTTATCGTGCGCACAGACGGACGGACGAACGGACATGCATAAATCGAAATAACTTTTAATATTATGAATGGGTGTCCAATCCATTTTGCTCTACAATCATTATTTCGAGCTGTTACAAACGGAATGACAAACTTAGTATACCCCTATGATTTCATCTAGGGTATAATTACACTAAGTTTGCTGAAATTTCTGTTTCCTTTACTGATGACTATTTGCAAATTGTGGGAGGAATACTACTGCATGTGCTCGCACTTTGACAACTTTGAAAATAAGAAGACAGAATGAAGAATGAACCCCCTTTTTATAGAGAATTTCGTTCCGATTTCATATCCATAAAAGTGAATTATGCAAGTTTTAGGCTTAATTTGACTACAATATGTAAATTTGTTGTAGTCATTTGATGTCAAATTACAAATTGCATTTTTTGACATCTTTCCCATAGAAATCCCTTTTAATTTCACGTAATTATGATAAGTTTTCCGAATCTGTGCTATAACTTATCGATACGCCATCTTTTAGTTGGATTTACAAAATTGCTCTCATAATTCATTCTGTTCATCTTCATCCTTGTCCCTTTTACACCTTTGTGTCTCTTTCGCACTTATTGGTGCAAAGGGAAATTCGAAAATTCGCGAATATTCCGTAAACCGTGAAAAATTACGCGACGCGAACGCGCCCATTGGATTCTGCGTCACTTTTTACCTCGGTATGACATTTTGAACGTGGCGAAACTATGAAGTACACGTCGGTGTTTATATGCGAAGTGTCAGTCGCGCGCGAATTTATTTTTTGTTAGATTTTGTGTAACAAAAGTGGTTTTATGTTGTTGAAAGGTGCTCATCGTGCAGAATCCCACGATGTGTTATTGCATAGGTTTGTATAAAAATTTGTTAAATTTATATGTAGGTTTTATGTAAATTCCCACCTTTTCCAATACCGTGTTTACCTGTCAAGGTGAGTTTTTTTGTTTTGTAATATTCTCATCTCAGGTATTCACGAATCTATTGAAAAGAGGTTTATTGTGTGCCCTGGCATGGGGATTAACATATTCTTTATGTTTTATGTGTTGTAATAAGAATTTTATTTAGTTTTGCATGTTTTGTTATTGTTTGTATGTGCTTTGCATATCTTAACTAACATAGCTTTCTTGTGACTTTACTTCTTTATTTTAATTTAGTTCAATTTTTTACTTCATTTTTTTTGTTTATTTCAGGTCGTCATGGGACCTTTGCATCTGTTGACACGCCAGATGCTGGTAAGATTTTTTGTTTTTAAATTAATCCAATTTCTCCTTTTCTTTTAGGTTGGTCGAACACCATATTGTTACCATATTGCTTTACTTCTTAGCATAAAAAACAGTTCAATTATCAAAACTAAAAAACAACAAAACAAAAATAATCTTATTATATAGTAACAGTTGTGCACATTGCAAATTTAAGTTTTATTTATATTCTCAGGTGTGCCATTTTTTAAAACATAGTCCGGCGCATAGAGCTGGCCTGTCTACCCAATTTTTACAACGGTATGATGTTTCACGCCTAACTTTTTCCTTGTAGCATTGTTTGCAGCGCAAAAAAGTTGTTTTCCTTGTCTTGTTATCAGCCGAATGGATTTTTTCTTGGAAATGTTGAATTCTCTCCGGTGGCTCAAGTTGATAATCTTTGAATAATGTTGAAGTTGGAATAGTTTCTATTCCTAACAAGGAACTTATTAATTTTTCAAGAAAATCTAGCTGGCTAATTTTTTTATTTGAATGTTTCTGGTATATATAAGATGCATTCCAGACGGCTATATCTAAAAGATGAAAATTCACCTTTTTGTACCATCGTATTGTTTTTCTTGGGCTGGAATAGTAACTTGTCATTTTCGCCTTCCCGTATCTGTTTTTGACCTCTTTCATTACAGGCTTATATCCAGTTGTGATACTCAATACGTCCCTGTTATCTCTCCATTTACTTACATACACATTTTTATTTCTTTGCCATATGTATTCACCTTTTTTTAATTTTTTTTTTATAACCATTGTACGATTTCCTTTCTTATTTGATCGCAGAGTTCCAGTTGAGTGTGTCTTCTTTGTAAGTAATTGCCTGGATAAAGAAATGCTGTTGTAAAAATTATATAAATGATGACCCTTGTTCAAGTACGGGTTCATTAGTCGGAGTACCAGAGATTGTGTTTTTCCAATTTCAGGTTTCTCATTCACGGATTTTCCCTTATAAATTTCAATATTTAATGTAAACCCATCTGGAGTGCACAATTCCGTATTTAGCCTTATTATATATATATATATATTATTATTACCAAACACAATCTAATTTTATTACCAAAAAAAAACAATATAACATTTCACTGAGACACTTTTTTTTATACTGAACAAATTTCCATAGACATTGACGGCAACAGACGTCATGCACAATTCGGGGAATCACAAAAATAGTATTTTTTTATAACAGAAGTTTTTTTTTTAATATATTTCCTGGTACACCAGAGAAATTATTTGTAGTTCTCGTGGGACACTAAATGCACACAATTCATATAAACTCATATATTTCGTGGCGTGTATAGCCGTCATGATTTTATTAGCAAAATAATTTTTGACGTGTATACACGGCATGTCCCAACAGAACGCAGTAGTATGACGTGTATACACGTCATTGTCCATTAAAGGGTTAATTATTGTACTGTCCGTAGTTAGAACGTACACGCTAATTTGAATTAATCTTCCGGAAGTAGCGCGCGGTCTATGAGTCTGCACCAATATTATTTAGCTTTTATTTTTATTGTATACGACTAGCTTACAGCAGCACAACTTCTAGACAATCTGAAATATCGGAAGACTTTTCCTTTTACGTTCGCACTTACGATGTACAGGTTCGATTGATCGAGAAACAAAAACAAAATAAAATAAAACACATTCCCTAATTAATTTCAACCTTTTTATTTCAATTCAAACCGACTTAGAATAGTTACATACATATAGACTGGAAGAACTGAGTTTTTGAGAAAACTAATTGCAAGTTGACCGCGCCGGAACCTCAGTTAAAGACAAACTGAAACTTCTTTAATATTTTAGCTATCGCTAGCGGCACAAGAACGTGACTTTCTTAAGTAGACAGGTAAGGAAAAAATGCTGACGTAATGTCGCCAACGGAAATATTTGCGAGCTTCATGAGAGAAAAAATATTGTTGATTATGCGAATTGTTCTGAATATGCACGTCTTATCTTTGGGATTAAATGATCGGCTCGCTTGCTGTAACTCCTACGCTCAAGATTTTACCTATCAGCATATTTCAGCTATTTTCCATGCAATACGCAGTAGTTAGGTAAGTAATTGGTTATTGCTACACCACTTTACCTGATGACAAATATTTCTTTTTGAGGCCCGCCCGTCCCTTTAACTCGTACACGAATTTGTCTGTCTGTATATTTATTTATATATATTTCCTTTTTACTATTTTCGACACTCTCGTAGACGCACTTTTCGTCATTACAGCGAGCTGAAATTTGGCACACAGGTTCGTGTCGCGTGACAATTGAATTTATCAAAATTTGAACCGGAATTTCCATGGAAAACCCGTAAAATCGGGAAAAATCATTTAAAAATTTGGTGCAAATTTGATTAGTGATAAATCCGTTCCAGGAAAAATGCAGAGTTTTCCGATTTTTCCCAAAAAAATTTCCGGAATTTTCCGACTTTTCCGGAAAAAAAAAACCCTTTTCCGGAGTTTTTCCGACCAAGGAAGCGTTTGAGCGTTTTGCAACCTAAGACAAAGTTGTTGAGCGAAATGAGTTGCTTTTGTGGAAAACTCCATGGAAAACCCGGACAAGGGGGAAAATCATCGGAAAAATTTTCATCGATATGATTATTGATAAATCTGTTTCAGGAAAAATGCAGAGTTTTCCAATTTTTCTGGAAAACTCCGAAAATTTCCGAAATTTTCCGACTTTTCCGGAAAATTTTCCGACAAACAAGTTTTATTAGCAATTTTTTTTTTGTCCTACTGGCATCAATACTTTCTCTTCAACAATCAAGAAAACTTGCATGTAAAATCGTGGAAAGTTCATGTAAATTTTTAAAAAAAAATTCATAGTAGTAGGAAAAGTGTGGGGAAAATATGGAAAATCATGTTATATGGGATCAAGTTGGAACACAGCTAAAAAGCGCTGTTTAAAACATAATTTGAATTTCAGAAAACCGCTGCAGTATTTCAACGATTTGATACTCAAAAAATTTTTGTTTTCGGATCGGCACCAAACATGACTTAAAATGTCGGTAATGATAAGCTGAACAAAAACTTCCAGGCAACCACGGTGCTGACTTCCAATCATCTCATCGTAACTACCTTCAAAATTTCAAATTTTTCGAAACCTCGGTAAAATGTAGTCAGAGTTATCGAAACTGTTCTGATTGTGTTCGAAGTACGGTCAGTCGATTGGAAACTCTCAAGCCGTATGGACTCAAAATAAAGAAGAAAGAAAGAAATATAAGGATAAATATAAGAAAAATTAAAGGAAATCGGAAAATTAAAAGGAAAACGAAAAATTAAAAAGAAAGTAAGAAACTAAAATTAAATTAGAATTAAGTAAAAATATAATTAAGTTCGGTTAAATTGATATTAGAACAATTTAGTTAATGTGAAAAAGGCAGAAAATAAAATAAGTAAAAAACGAGTTTTCAAACAAAACTGAGGCTAAGCCGCATGAAAAAGTAGAAAATAAACTTTTCTTCACATACAGAGGTGGACTCAGATTTTTTGATTGGGACATTTCTCTTGAATATTCTTTGTCTTCATGAATCAAATCACTTATTACCTCTGATTGATCTTACTGAAATATATCGGTGATTGTGTCAGCGAATAAAATCTGAGTCCACCTCTGGGTGTGAAGAAAAGTTTAGTTTCTACATTTTCATGCGGCTTGGCCTCAGTTTTGTTTTAAAACTCGTTTTTTACTTTTTTTTTTCTTTTTTTTTTGGTTTAAATATTTCTCTTGCTTCATTGATGGATATTAAAACGTTCGCTCTTAAATTTTTGTTATGATCTCTTTTTTTTCCTGAGAGTCCGTGGACGTTTAAAACCACGTGGTGCACAAAAAATTTTTTTTTAGTTGTCTTTTTGTATTTTGTGAAGTGAACAAGAGCGTACCTCTGAACTATGACTTATGAGTTAGCTTTGTTTTACCTCAAGTAGTCGTAACAGCATTCGATAGAGTTAGGACTAGACGTAAGGTTTTTTTTACTGTATGAATAATTACTACATCTAACTGGGTATATGTAGGCAGAGTTAACGAAAGTTGCCCGACGAATTTTTAAAAGTGCTCAAAACTCTTTTATGGGCTTTTTGGAGATTTCTGAAATGATTAAATTTTTTATTCTATTTGAGTAGCGGTGAAGCCTAGCAATCTTAATCTTGGGAAATGCCAAAGTTCTGGATTGTATTTTTTTTCTCACCACAATAAATCTTGGAAAATTCTTTTTCTTAGTACGTTTCGTAATAAAAAATTTTTATAAGAAAAGATTTTTATTGCTACCGCACGATACAGTTTGCACATAAATCTCACTTACTCCACAAAATATTCAAAGACTTAAGTTCCATTATAGTTTAAGGCACATACACCAGACATAGTATCACGTCGCATAAGTTACGCCATGCTGTAAAGCAATTTGTCAGGATTTTATGGAATTATCCACTAAATCCGTAAGTGTTCACATGTATGCACGCGTTTATACGTATGGCTGTATTGTACATGTACCATATAATAAACAACACGTATGTTTATAGCTCATGACCTTTCAACTTTGTCCTCATTCTGTTTCATATTCGAAGCTCCGTCGCCTTTATTCATATGCAGGCTATTCATGTGTGATAAACAGAATAGGCTATAATACATAAATATATCAATATATATATGTATGTAGCACTACATTCATTCAGATAAGCTTTATCGAAATGGGCATATAACTTTCCTATTTTGATCATTTTAGCAAGGCTTTGATTTTACGTACATTCTAACTTATTTTTCAATTTATCTTTATAGATGAGAAGAAGAAGGCTCCTTACCTACAGAATTTCTTATGGAGGACTTGTATCAAGGCTATACGAATAGTTATAGTGATTTGATTTTGCACCAAATCATGTACAAGGATTCAGATCACGTTCTCGTAAGGAAAATGTGATTTCGAATTTAACTCTAAATTTAAACTGAAATGATAAGTAATGGACTCGAAAAAAACATATTTCTAGGATCAGCATAGTATTTTGGATTTAAATTTGAAATTCTGGAACTTTACTTTAGGAAGTTTAAATTTTTTTCTGGATCCGGGCAGTTTTATTTATTAATTATTTAAACTAATCCTGAATTATTGCTTAGATTAAAAAAATTGCATCCTATTCAAATGAAATTTTATACAACTTCAATAGAATTTATTGTAGCCATTAATCATTGGTGAGGTATTTTTACCGCGATTATAAGCAAATTTATGTTGTAGCCTTTACTGACGAATTCATAGTACCTGCTATAATTTAGGAATGTGTAACAGTAAACTTACAGGTTAGTATCTTCTCCTTCCTACTTAGGTATTTGGCCGATAAATACGAATACGTTTCTATTAAAATCAGGTATACATAGAGAAGGCTGCCCATGGCTTTCGCCTCAGGTCAGCTTAATTATTGCAGAGAGAGGATACCTTCTTCAACGCCTTAGAATTTTAAGGTCAAACGAAGCTCGAATACTCTTTAAGGGACCATCTCAGTGTAACCGACCAAAATATTGTTAATTTTTGCGATTCTTTTCGGATGGTTAGGAGGAGGGGATCGGGATGATGGTTTTTTACGAATAAGACCACTCTTTAGCAACACAAAAAATTTTGTTCATTAGTTTTTATTTATTTTTACTTGTTTTTAATAATTATTTTAGAAAGTGAGTTAAAAAAATGGGGGCAATCGGTGTACACGGTTGTGGCCGCAGTTTGCATCAGAAAGAAAAAAATCGAATACATTATTAAGCCACTATATCCCTATGGAGACTTTTTTTTTTAATTTGACCAAATGGTGATGGCTTGAGGAAAAAGTACGAAATTTAGCCCTGTTTTTCAACAGTTTTTCGTGTGAAAAAATAGGAAGATTCAAAAACAAGCTTGCATATGGACATAAAGAATAAAGTAAAGACAATTCCCTAAAAATTTCAAGTCGATAGCTTGACAACTAAAGTTTGAAGGAGGGTTTTTTTACATAAATTGTCTACTAACAATCAATCGACCATCCCAATTCCATACAAAATCCATTCTGAATAACAACACGAAACTGACGAATTTGACCACTCTATTTCGGTTATAGAAGAACAGGTAAGAACCCTAGGTAGAGATGTTCCGTTAGGGACGGAACAAAAGAAATGACGAGCGTCGCTTTACACTCCAATCTATTTTTCTAAGAAAGGTTGTAGCGACCGTAATAATTCGAATTTTAATTAAAAAAAAAAAATAACACGCACAACTATATATACTTCAAGATGAGATAAAAAAAATTGATTTTTCAAAAATTTTACACTGAGATGGTCCCTTAATAGGCTGTTTGCAATAAAGCAACGGTTGTCATTAGAAATTCCAAAGACGCTACTTCTGTGCAAAGTTTAACTAAGACCAAAACCTCAAAGAACTTTGGTACAATTTACGGATGACTGATGTGTATGGTGCTGATAGTACATCTTGCAATTGTAGCAAGCAGTTCAAACTATAAAGAAAACAAAATCCCATGAAAGTCCAACTGGTTGAAATAACTAACACCGGGTCTACGCAGGCTTTTTTTTATATCAGAACCAGCTTAACACAAGCTCGCTGCATGGACACGTTTAATAAATAAACGGTCAACAATACATGCGTTTCATCACTTAGTCGGTGTTAGTATTAGTATGTTAAAATAAACATAATCCAAGCACCGGATGAAATTACATGCAATGCATAAAAACATTAAACAAAAAGATTAAATATTATATAGACGCTTTTTTAAAACATGCTTAGAAACGTCGAGAACAAAAATGCTCAGCCGTATTATTAACAGTAATACACATGCGATTAACAGGTTCATACTTGCTAAAGTTAGACCTTGAGGAGTGGGCAGTAATTTAATCTGCCATAAGTCCAGTGTGGACCACCTGGACGCTGCCGAAATCTTCGTCAAGGCAGCTCTGGCAAGGCAGATATGTAGGCAGTAGAACGGATTCTTTGTGGGCAGTAATATGACATTTGTGAAAAAAAAAAATGCCAGATGTGAGGTTAAAAAAGTTCGACATTATTAAATTAATAAATTTTTATCAATATCGAACTTATCTCTGAAAGACAAAAATGGATTAACCCACGACATGGCGACAAATGACAATGAGCTGCCTTGGCAGAATTTGCCCACTCGTAATTTAATGCAATATCAGAGTGACATTTGTAATCACCGTCTTGCCAGAAAAATAAGTCTGTGTAGACCCGGCGTTAAGTATAGTTCACACAAGCGAAGTTACTGTCACAAGTAGCCTCGTTTTCAGTCCCTCACCTCCTCTTGACATACCCATCAGTTTACTTGCGCCAGTACGAAAACGAGTTCCACTCACTTCAACTTTTTAGCGAAATGTAACCTGAGAAATATTCAGATTGAGTGTATTTTCTGCAGTTGGTACACGTTTTGATGTGTGTACTCATTTATAATATCATGTGGCGTGGAACTTGTGAAATGTGAAGATATTTATTTTTGAGAGAAAATGGTTTCAAGTGAAAAATTATATATTGAAAAGGTCATTAATTGTGCAGCAATGTAATTAAGGACAATTTCGGAGGAAAAATTCTAAGAAAAAAGATAGTGCGAGTCCGTTCCTGTCATATTGATTGCTAAGGAGTAATATTTTTGCTTTCGTAATTATCTTTAAAATTTACGAAATTGCTTACTGAAAAATAAAAAGCACTCCTTTGTATAAAATCGCAAACACAAATTTGCTGACATTTTACAAATTCCACACCAGCTGATATTATAAATGACTACCTGAATTTGACTATTTCTCAGGTTACATTTCGCTAAAAAGTTGAAGTGAGTGGAACTCGTTTTCGTACTGGCGCAAGTAAACTGATGGGTATGTCCAGAGGAGGTGAGGGAATCAAAACGGGGCTACTTGGGACAGTAACTTCGCTTGTGTGAACTATTCTTAAGAAAGAGCAGTGTCACTTTCTTCTCGCTGGTGTGGGTAGTAAAATTCAGAGATTCTTGTGAAGCCACATTAAAGATACCCTTGAAAAGAATTATACTGCATGAAGACCATAGTTGTAAGCCACTAACTTTCCTGTAGTAATCACATCCTATTAACAGCCCCTGTCAAAACCCTCGAGAATACTTCGCAAGCCATGAAACAGACTCGCTCCCTACCACATGCGAGGCCTGACGTAGTCCTTACATTATAAAATATTTGCCGTGCTCTTATGTAAAACTGACAAAAGTTTGATTTGAAAAGCTCCCCCGCTCTAAACTACTATTCATACAGAAAAATGGTGTTCTGATAATCTTGTGCTTGCTTTCTTATCTTCCGAACCGTAATAAAATTTTCAACCTTTCCTAACAAAATTATTTAAATAAATTTATCTTAACCAAATGACTACGATTCCTCAAACAAAAATTCTCAGCTGAGTAATCATTGTAATGTCGCTGTGTCGTCATGGCATGCCGTGGGCTGATGATATCGAATGTAGCTGCCTACAGATTCGGACTACGGCTGCACATACACACATGCAATTATCACTCAGCTGAGAGGTATTGAGCGTAAAATGGTAAGGTTAGTTTGTAATCAAAACTATTTAATTATTTTGTTAAGTAAGGTATATAGTATGTGTAGCCTTTGAGAAGGTAAGGAACCAAGCTGTAAATTACTAGAAGACTATTTTCCTGTATGGATAGTAGTTTAGGCTCTATGGCATATATAAAGCCAATGTTTAGCACTTTTCCATAAGTATCAATATAGAACATTTTAGAAAACGGACTAAGCACCCACACATATAAATTTCTGTTTCATGGCTTGGGAAGTATCAAAACCCTCGACAATACTTCACAAGCCATGAAACAGACTCCCTCCCTACCACATGCGAGGCCTAACGGAGTCCTTACATTCTAAATTATTTGCAGTGTTCTTATGTAAAACTGACAAAAGTTTGATTTGAATAGCTCCTCCGCCCTAAACTGCTATTCATACAGAAAAATGGTGTTCTGATAATCTTAAGCTTGCTTTTTTATCTTCCGAACCGTAAAAAAATGTTCATACCTTTCCTAACAAAATTATTTAAAAAAAATTATCTTAACCAAATGACTACGATTCCTCAAACAAAAATTCTCAGCTGAGTAATCATTGTAATGTCGCTGTGCCGTCATGGGATGCCGTGGGCTGATGATATCGAATGTAGCTGCCTACAGATTCGGACTCCGGCTGCACGTACACACATGCAATTATCACTGAGCTGAGAAGTATTGAGCGTTAAATGGTAAGGATAATTTGTAATCAAAACTATTTTATTATTTTGTTAAGTAAGGTATATGGGAAGTGTAGCCTTTGGGAAGGTAAGGAACTAAGCTTTAAATTACTAGCAGACTATTTTCCTGTATGGATAGTAGTTTAGGCTCTATAGCATATATAAAGTCAATGTTTGCTACTTTTGCATAAGTATCAATATAGAACATTTTAGAAAACGGACTCCGAACGCACACCTATAGATTTCTGTTTCATGGCTTGGGAAGTATTCTCGAGGGTTTTGGAAGTATTCTCGAGGGTTTTGCCCCTGTAGATACCTCGTTTTTCATGTCTTTAGAATGTGATCTATTTATTGCACTGAGGAACTAGTGAAGGGTCAGTCGATTTTGTTTGTATATACTACCAGAACATGGTATAAATCCTATAAGCTAAGATGGAGGGAGAAGGCAATGTCGCCATTACTGTTTTTCCCTGACATTAGAAAATACTTGCAAATGGAAATTTTGTGCATGGCATCACTGCCTATAATTATTAATAAGTTGTTTAAGGATTAATTAATTAAAAGTGAAACTACTACTATTAACAAAATAAAATTGTTTCATGTAGTGTGAAATGGTGTAATAACTCATGGAAAAACACAATAAAAAAGTTAAGTTGTTTTGATTTTACCAACGACATTTTAAAGTGTCCCAAGTTTCTCAAAGCGTCTAGAAAAAAACCTTAAAAATATAAACAATGCAACTGGATGCAATTTCGAATTCAATGCTATTAGTGCCTGAAGAATTTTTCGAGAGATTGCAAGAGCCAGTAAAATGGAAATCACATCAATTATTAATGATGTTCTTATTCAATGTGGGTTACATTTCACCTTAAATCAGTTTACATAACTTCTGTTTAATGTCTATGTTTTTTTTTTTCAAAAATACCCAAGGATCATATATCATACAAGGAAGGAAAGGATCTGTCAGACAATATCATTTAAATCCATACAAATGCTAATGCTCAAACGCAAACTGAGTGAATGTCTTATATTTAAGTCTATTTAACACCTATTTAATAATTCATTCCTGGAATCAGAGAGCTTCAGATCATGGAATGTAATAAAAGTGACAACTCCGTGGAATTAAAATTAAAAGAGTTTTAAGTATAAGTACAAAAAACCAATAATCTCAAGCACAAACTTAACAAAATTTTTACACCTGGACAAATAAGGAAATTAAAATGGTATATTAGAATGGATTATGAGAACAAATCACAAGCCATTGCCATACATTTTACCGGTCAACTGGTACATCGCTAGCTTTATAAAAAAGCTATCTTTTGCCAGGGATGTGTACATTGAGACAATGGGCAATAAAATTTAATACTAAACGAGGTATACAGATATTCTCTCTCTTGCAGCTATGAAGAAAAGTAGCACCTTTGTATGCGATGTTTCGGCGAATTGAAGATAAAGTCTGCATATAAAAAAAAACGATGCCATATTAAGTCCTTCAAATTATGTCCAGGTCGTGATGATAAGAAGGATATTAGAACGTTGGAAACAACTAGTAGTTTATGATTATGACTGCACAAATCTTAAACCATATTATATCGGCTCTCCCTCGAATAAAATACTCAGTTGTTACAATTGTTTCACATATGGGTCGTGCAAATCAGGCTCTGTGGAAAGGTTTGGGTGTTGGTCAAATAACGCCTTAGCTTATTCATCCCTTATGCGACAGGAGTGGAATGTCTGGGTTTCTTTTAATCGATGTTATAATTAAGGCTTACAAATAGGTGCTCACGTTAAACCCATCACAGCTTTCTTTCCAAAATGGTGTAATTATATATAATTTGGCCTTGCTGCAACATTTTATTTATGTTAAATTAAATTATAACGTAATGTTTAGTAACTGTCTTAATCAAAACGTGCTAGAACCCAATTTCCAAATAACGTTTTCGTTGTTATTTACTGGGTAATTCAAATTTTATGTATTAGCGACTATATTAACTATTATTATTAATTAAAATTTGTTTGAGGATAAAATATTTTCTAATACATACATTTCCTCATTGTTTTGTTTCCGTTTCCCTCTGTAGGGAAATTAATTGTTACGGTCGCCATGTGGAAAAAATACGATAATACTGGTCGTCACATTAACTTAGCGGTAACATGCTGTAGGTAAGCATGCCGTGTCGCAGATACAGGAGCAGCTGACTTAGCTTAACTCCGAGATGATCTTGTGCCAGATTAGCTATTAAAATCTTAACTTCGTAGTTAGATGATTGGATTAGGTAGTATAATTCAACTCTTTGGTAAGACGGGATTAGCTCGATTAAGTTCGACTATATGCAATGACAAGACTCAGTACTTGTTCTGAATGAATAACACTGTGTGCTTTAAAAAATTTACTTAGTCTACATGTTTATACAAATTATAATATCCTTACAATTACCTCATTCGTGACAGCTACTTGGTAATATTCTTTATTGCGAGGTCCTCGTGATAATTTTCCCTCAGCAATCGCTATTGCTTAACGGTTTGCTATTTTCTTCCTTGCCAAATCCAGTGTTGAGATGAACGTGCCGGTCACTGGTAGGAACACCAAATCCAGTAACGAAAAATCTACATTGGCAGAAGAAACTAATCGAGTGGATAGAGAGCTCTTTGATATTGCCAGCAGAAATACCAATTTGGCAGAATAATACTGTCGACAGAACCACCAAATCCGATTGCAGCAAAGAATTTCTCTAAGCAATGACACACACTTCATCAGAGGAGAAACACCAACCTCTAACTAATTCCGTTCTTACACAAGACAGGATACTAAAGTTACTTAAATAAAGCGATGGACCATTTGTTCTTTAAAATAATAAAAACACTATTTAAATTTATGTGCACACTGAAGGATGACAATTTTATACTTTCTTGACAACCGCAATACCTTTGTTTTTTTATTTGTTTTTCTGTGCCTGCTACACATTACAGCAGCTTATAGAAAAGGCTTCTAAGGTTGACCTTTCATATTTTGTAACACACTTGTTTTTTAGACATAGAATTTATTTTAGAATAAAATACTTAAATCTGAATAATAACAAAATACAAAAACGAAAAGATATCAATATTTTAACATAACTACACTGAGAGAAAAAGTTCGCATTAAAAGTAAGTGGAAAAGTATTTAATTTCAAAATATTATTATACTTTGAGTTTTAAAGAAAAGATATTTGGTTTAAAAGTTGAATTTGTAATTTGGAAGACGCCACTTTGAAAATAGTGCGAGAATAATATGTTTTCAAACTGTCCGCTTTAAAATTAAAAATACCATTTTAAGAGCAAATTAAAACGTATTTGATTTAAAAGCATCATTTTTAATTTAAAGAAAGACTGTGTAAGTTTAAGGTGTGGAATTAATAACTTGTTGAAACTTGCAGCGGCTGCTGTTGTTGACTTGCAGTGGACGAGATACGTGTGAAGACAATTGTGACAGCTGTTAAAGATATCTCTACAAATAGATACAAATAACGTGTAGTTTATGTGTCTTTTGTTATGGTAAAATGGAACAAACACTTAATAATACTGATCAGCTGAACTGGATGCTTGAAAATGCCCAAATAATTTCAAATAATAATAATAAAAATGACAATAATGAACCGTTAGTGAACAAACGAAAATGATATTTAATTTCATCAGACAAAAATTACCGTGATACAAACACAGATGAAATAAAAAGTGATGGTGATGACCTTGAATTGCAAAATTTGTTAAGAGAATTCGATTTGGAAATTATTTATCCAGATTTAAAGTGTAATTGAATTTATTTATTACTAATATTAATATTAGAATAGTAAATTATAATTCCGTATTTTAGCTGCTGGTGTGACTTTTAGATTTTTGAAATACCTGAAGCGAGATGACATCGCAGATGTAATAAAGCATATGGGCTATCGCGTGGAATTTCGAGAAAAGCTATTTGCATGGAAAAAGAAAGAAGTGAGTTGTATAATTTTTACCTATCTTATTTAAAACATTTAACCGATTGGTGTAAGAATCCAAGAAAAATAACAATTTTAACAATTTATTTCGACAAATTTATTAAACATAATCTAATAGCCAAATTATGAATTGCTGTGTATTATGTTTGTAATATTTTTTTAGTATGGAACTGACGATGATACAATTACTATTTCATCAAAAGTTTCAGAATGGAAATTATCCCTGCAAAAGGAGGATTACCCTGCACCTTTTCTCCAGCTTCAACTTCATCAGTAAACTCTTCGCGCCCAAAGGTATGTAATTACACTACTGTAAAAAAAGTTTATTGGTTTTTCATTAGATTCTTGTAACAATTTTTGTAGTCTATTTCCACTCTGTTAAATGAAACCTCAAAAGGAATGAATACAAGTTTATGAAGTAAATTCCCTTCTAACTGAAAAAGAGAGGAATGAATTAATTCTAATTATTGTTGAAGATATAATATGCAGAAATGTAGTGCTTAAACCGAATGATTTCATGGATATACTAAACGATATAATTACCTTATTTCCAAGTGAGAAAAAAGTCTCAGTAAGTGTATAAATATCAGTTTTTCAAATTTTTTTATTATGATCTAATTTTATTTAGGACTACTAATATTTCCCTCGTCAGACTAAGAAAAATCCTGGCAGGAAACTTTATGCAAAATACTTTAACTTCAAGACAAAGAAAAGAAAATTATAAGATTTACCTAAACAAAACAAAACAGTTGATGAAGTACGAGATATTACAACTAATGTAGAAATCGACGAATCAATTTCTACAGCACTAAAAGTCGCCTTACAAAGGGAAAATCCTAATAGGAGCGAGACTTGTGATAGGTGGCAAAAAACATTTTCTTTGCGACAGCAAGATTTGAGGAAGCTGCGACTGACGATTTTATAAAAGCTTGGCCTAAACTTAAGAACTGTAATGCTCTAGTACTGATAGGTGTGCATTTAAATTTATTGTTTTCAAATTATGATAGATGCATTCTGTACTTTGTTTTCAGATAAATATTGATTTTAAACTTTTGTACTCTCAAAGGGACTATATATTGAAAGCTAAATGGGATACATTCAAAGATAGAATTAGTTTGTTTTATGAACGCAATATTCATAATGCCCTTGGAAAAGGACTTCTTCAATTGGCTAAAACATCAAAGAATATAAGTAAGTTTTTAATTTATTTACTTATGTAAATATATAAGCATATTTGCGAATGTGACTTGAAGTTGTTTCATTGGCTGCGCATAATATTTTACTATATTTTAAAATTTCTTTTTCAGATGGCGGAGATTGCATTTTAGTTACTTTGTTATGTTATGTACTGCCACCATCAGCAAGGTTTATAGATGCAGTTGGAAACAATAAGAAAAAGGCTACTATGCAAGATCAACTGGAGAGTTTCATCTTAAGAGTATCTTCAATGAATGATTACCAGCGGCAAGTTACCGAATTAATTGGTAAATATTACTTCCATCATCTTACAATACAACCATTTTTAATAGTTGAAGGATCTACTTTAGATGAAATTAAATCATTTTACATATATTTTGATAGCACTTTGTACAAATTCGATTCCTTCTTGAAAGTTTCGATTCGTGTTTTAAACTTTATCAGGTATTATCTTTGAAATACCCAAAGGTTTGTGAACTTCCTTGTGTTTTTGTCCAAAAATATTTTTATCAAATCAATACCAAATTTGAGATTAAATCTCCTGGCCGTGCTTGTCTTTTAGATTTTATGGGCCAAGAATAAAGAACTGTTAAATGTAAGCTTAATAAATTTAATCAAAAATGTACAACTGTTTTAAAATTTGAAAAAATTTTCAACCACTGAAATACTTATAAAGCACTTAAAATATGATCATTTAATTACACAGAAAAATGTTGTAAAAGGTATGCAGAATAATTACAAACAACTTTTCTCGAATTTTAATTCATTTAAACGACACTTATCAAAAC
>CAWUPM010000161.1:47500-50303 GCA_963924295.1 Dioctria rufipes | reverse complement strand
AAGACAGGGCTTGGGGTGCACATGCGCAGTAAACACCCTCAAGTTCATGAGCAGCAAAAACTTAGAGCGGATGTAAAATTAAGATGGAGCGATGAAGAATTAAACATTATGGCTTTAAAGGAGGCTGGACTACCCAGTACCTCCCGCAACATAAATCAGCTACTTGCTATAGCCTTTCCAAATAGATCCTTGGAAGCTATCAAAAAAACAAGACAAAAAGAATCCTACAAACAAGCAGTAGCCAGATATAAGGACTCAAGCAGTTCACAACCATCTATCCAAACACAGACTCCATCTACATCTGCTGCTAGTGACAATGCTCATGTGCCCCCGGGCTCTAATAATAATAACAATATTAATAATATTAATGTTCCCTCAGAGGAACCAAATGATCCGTTTATCCATCAAGAACAAAATGATCCATACTCCAATGTAGTTGAGGATCTTGAAGCAATCTCAAACAATCAAAATCAGTTTGTTGAGGCAATTAAAAACCTGCCTGCCCTTAGCGGGGAAACATATAATCAGCAAACATTATCTAACATTATCAACAACATTGATAATTGTACAAAAGATGACTTATTGAACATGCTATCACTATATGTCAGTGACATATGGCCTACTCCTCAAAGGAGACCAGCCACCACTACAAGAACAAGAAACTCAGAACATAGAAATAGAAGACAAAAGCGCAGACAAGAGTATGCTAAAACCCAGCGAGACTGGACAAAACATCAATCTAGATGCATAAAAACTATACTCGAAGGTCCAAACAATTCAAAAATACCCCAACAAGAAATAATGGTGCCTTTTTGGGAAGAAGTGATGTGCCGTGAGTCTACAGTTTTCCCACCTGATGAGGATTCAAAACAAAATCTGGACTCAATTTGGACCCCTATCAGTCTAAATGAAATCAAAGAGTCCCAGATTGCACTATCATCTGCACCAGGACCAGATGGCATCACTCCGAGGCAACTCCGAGCGATGCCTCTAAACATCCTGGCGCGCATATTGAACCTCATCATGTTTTGTGGGAAAATTCCAAACCATCTAAGGAAGGCTCGGACGATCTTTCTCCCAAAGAATGATCAGTCCGTAGATCCCGCCGACTTCAGGCCAATCACAATTCCTTCAACCATTATCAGACTGTTGCATAGCATTCTTGCAAAAAGAATCAATGCGAAAATAGTACTGGATGATCGGCAGAGAGCATTCCAAGACTCAGATGGGTGCGCGGATAACGCTACTCTAGTAGATCTTCTATTAAGGGACCACAATCAGAGATATGCATCTTGCTACTTAGCTACTCTAGACGTGAGCAAGGCCTTTGACTCCGTCTCCCATCAAACATTATTCCATACGCTTAAATGTTATGGATTTCCAAATAACTTCATAGACTACATCACTATGACTTATGAGTCGTCTTCAACTGTTCTTGTGGGGGATGGCTGGACCTCCAACGATATAATACCTAAAAGAGGTGTCAAACAGGGTGACCCACTGTCGCCAATTCTTTTTAATTTAATAATAGATAGGCTACTTAAAAGTCTACCAAACCATATTGGCTGCACTGTCGGTAATGCAAAGTTTAATGCCATCGCATTCGCTGACGATATCTTGCTCTGTGCGTCTACAGCCCAGGGACTACAAACATTACTAGATCACACTGAACACTTTATGAAACTATGCGGTCTAAATCTAAATGCCTCTAAATGCAAAACAATAAGCATTAAAGGCCAAGCAAAACAGAAAAACACGGTTGTTACTAATGATAAATTTCGTGTGGCTGGTAATGAGTTACCGGCCCTCTTGAGAGACCAGGAATGGCGATACCTCGGTATAACCTTTAACACCAATGGCACATGCAAGTATAGAGCTTCACTGGATCTAATTCCAAAACTTGATAATTTAACCAAAGCACCTCTTAAACCGCAACAGAGGATGCATGCTCTGAGAACAATATTACTTCCTCAGCTCTATCACAAACTTACACTGGGTAATGTAATGATCGGCTGTCTTAACAAGATAGACAGGGTTACAAGGTCGTATGTGAGAAGATGGCTTGGTTTGCCTCAAGATGCACCTATAGCCTTCTTCCACTCAGCCGTTAAAGATGGCGGGTTAGGCATCCCCTCAATGAGGTGGTTTGCTCCTGTCCTTCGGTATAAACGCCTACTAAACCTGAATATGCCGCATCATAATGCAATTACCACAGCAAACATCTTACTCGCAAAAGAAATAGATAGAGCCGAGCGAAGACTCCAAGTCCCAGAATTAGGAGCATTAAAATCTACTCAAATGATATATTTATATTGGTCCAAGAAGCTCTACTCTTCAAACGATGGCGCTGGTCTCCGAGAGGCTGGGGACTACACCCAGGCACACAGATGGATTCAAGAACCAACAAAGTTACTTACCGGCAGAGATTTCATACAGTGTATTAAGGTACGCATAAATGCATTACCTAGCAAGTCGAGAACCACCAGGGGTAGACCATCGCAGAACCGCACATGTAGAGCCGGTTGCATGGCTCAAGAAACAACCAACCATATCGTCCAACAATGTCACAGAACACATGCCGCACGTATTCAGAGGCATGATAGCGTTGTAAAATTTATTGAAAGAAGCGCTAACAATAATGGTTTTACAACAATTAGAGAGCCATCCTTTAACACCCATGATGGCGCTCGTAAACCAGATCTTGTGCTAGTTGGCGGTAGATGTTCCGTGGTGGTCGACGCCCAGGTGGTTACAGACGGATGGTCCCTGGAAAGGGCACACAGAAACAAGGTTGAAAAATATA
>CAWUPM010000161.1:0-45000 GCA_963924295.1 Dioctria rufipes | reverse complement strand
TCTATATATAACTAGTTATATAAAGAAGCTTTATATAATACGATGACAATGTCTAGAATCAATTGTAAACGACTTTGGTAACGGGCGAGGTGCTGTAAGTGGTAGAGCAGCTGCCATACTGCGATCCACTGAAGCTTAACCTTTGCTTGATGATTCGAAGTAAATCATCTATTTATGATATTGTTATATCATTTTATACTATATTTATATAAACATTATATAAAAATGGGAATATAATAATAATAATATTGTTATATCATATTATGCTTTTTATATATGAAACATATATATAAAAATGGGAATATAAGCGCCCTTGAAAGACGTCAACCGTCAAGAAGTGACAGCCAATTTCGCATTTATGACGTCATTCATGCAGCCCCTTTAATGGGACATTTTTGCTGCATTTTACATAAACCGTAGTAGTTATGACAAAAAAAGTTACATAACAAAGTTAATATGGGTTGTATGAAAGTAACACCTGTATATACTGTGTTATGTAAAAAAAGCTTATTGTGAATGAAGAATTGTAAACTACTAAATGGGCAAGGTGTTGTAAGTGGTAGAGCAGCTGACAAACTGCGATCCACTGAAGCTAACCTTTGCTTGAAGATTTCAAGTAAATCATCTATTTGTGATATCATTTTATACTATATATTGTGAATTTAGAATTGTAAAATACTTTGGTAATGGCAAGGTGTCGTAAATGGAGCAGCTAACAAACTGTGATCCACTAAGCTTATCTTTGCTTGATGGTTTCAAGTAAATCATCTTATATAAAGCGCCCTTATAAAACTTAGATATGTTCATACGGAGCGTAGAATATTATATGAAGGAAGCCAATATGAGAGAAGGTAAAAATTTTTTATTTCGAAAAATTCTTTACTCTACAACAATTCAGCATGAATTTTGCATTCATTCGACCCAATATACTGTACTGCCTTTCGGTTAAAATTTGACCGAACTATCCTAAAATTTGTACTAAACTGATTTAGAGAATTTAAAAATTTGATATTTTAGGTACAAATTTGAACGGCGAATGCTCCCGATGTATGGAATATATTGACTTGAAATTTTTAGCATATGAAAGCTGAAAGTATGTAGTATGTCGTTAGTGCATATAATTAAAAAAAGTGTAAAGAAAATATAGTATTTGGGGTATATGTGACCCAAGGTAGTGAAAATGTCTCAGTGGCGTAGAGAAAAATATCGAAAAAAGGGGTCAAAATGAAATTAATGGAGAAAAAAAGTACACCACGTAATAGTACTCGCCAAGACCTTTCCAAAAAGTACCTACATGCCGGGGTAGGGGTGAAAGTAAAAATCGCGAAATTTTCATAGGGGTACCCCTGTAAAAACGGGAAAAAATTTAATTTTTCGCGGGAGTTGGCCAACTCTAATTGCTATAGAATCTGAAGGAAAAGCCCGAATGCCTTCAAATAAACTTCCAGACATAGAGGAGACCTGTAGGTAGCACATTTTATAAGCACTGTGCCGTGAGTTACATAGTACTCCCGGTAGATGGCGCCAAGTGCGCGAGAAAAGTTGTCACAGTTATGTATTTTTTTAAATAGGTAAATAAGGTGCTATGTCGCTGAAATTTCGTATAGGCAATCTTGTGGTAAGCCGGTATCCATAAAAAATTCAAAAGTTGGATTTATCTGAAATTCGTAGAGCAAAGTTTCCAAATGAAGATTTTCGTTAAAAATTTTGGCCGTGGAAAAAAAATTTTTACAACGCAAATGGGAGGGGGTGGGAAATAGTCTCAAAAAATCACAAAAAAATCAGAAAAAAATAATCAAAAGGAATTTTTGAAATCGGTTTATATTTGGGCTAATTATGGTGAGGGGATGAATTAATACGTATGTACATACATGTAATTTGAGAAATTCGATTGAACCAAGTTTACCGAATTTGAAAAAGAAATACATAGATCGATAGTACTCGTCAAGACCTTTCCAATGACTCCTCACTGATTGAGATCAAATGTAAAAATAATATAGTATTTGGGGTATATGTGACCCAAGGTACTGAAAATGTCTCAGTGGCGTAGAGAAAAATACCGAAAAAAGGGGTCAAAATGAAATTAATGGCGAAAAAAGTACACCACGTAATAGTACTCGCCAAGACCTTTCCAAAAAGTACCTACATGCCGGGGTAGGGGTGAAAGTAAAAATCGCGAAATTTTCATAGGGGTACCCCTGTAAAAACGGGAAAAAATTTAATTTTTCGCGGGAGTTGGCCAACTGTAATTGCTATAGAATCTGAAGGAAAAGCCCGAATGCCTTCAAATAAACTTCCAGACATAGAGGAGACCTGTAGGTAGCACATTTTATAAGCACTGTGCCGTGAGTTACATAGTACTCCCGGTAGATGGCGCCAAGTGCGCGAGAAAAGTTGTCACAGTTATGTATTTTTTTAAATAGGTAAATAAGGTGCTATGTCGCTGAAATTTCGTATAGGCAATCTTGTGGTAAGCCGGTATCCATAAAAAATTCAAAAGTTGGATTTATCTGAAATTCGTAGAGCAAAGTTTCCAAATGAAGATTTTCGTTAAAAATTTTGGCCGTGGAAAAAAAATTTTTACAACGCAAATGGGAGGGGGTGGGAAATAGTCTCAAAAAATCACAAAAAAATCAGAAAAAAATAATCAAAAGGAATTTTTGAAATCGGTTTATATTTGGGCTAATTATGGTGAGGGGATGAATTAATACGTATGTACATACATGTAATTTGAGAAATTCGATTGAACCAAGTTTACCGAATTTGAAAAAGAAATACATAGATCGATAGTACTCGTCAAGACCTTTCCAATGACTCCTCACTGATTGAGATCAAATGTAAAAATAATATAGTATTTGGGGTATATGTGACCCAAGGTACTGAAAATGTCTCAGTGGCGTAGAGAAAAATATCGAAAAAAGGGGTCAAAATGAAATTAATGGCGAAAAAAAGTACACCACGTAATAGTACTCGCCAAGACCTTTCCAAAAAGTACCTACATGCCGGGGTAGGGGTGAAAGTAAAAATCGCGAAATTTTCATAGGGGTACCCCTGTAAAAACGGGAAAAAATTTAATTTTTCGCGGGAGTTGGCCAACTGTAATTGCTATAGAATCTGAAGGAAAAGCCCGAATGCCTTCAAATAAACTTCCAGACATAGAGGAGACCTGTAGGTAGCACATTTTATAAGCACTGTGCCGTGAGTTACATAGTACTCCCGGTAGATGGCGCCAAGTGCGCGAGAAAAGTTGTCACAGTTATGTATTTTTTTAAATAGGTAAATAAGGTGCTATGTCGCTGAAATTTCGTATAGGCAATCTTGTGGTAAGCCGGTATCCATAAAAAATTCAAAAGTTGGATTTATCTGAAATTCGTAGAGCAAAGTTTCCAAATGAAAATTTTCGTTAAAAATTTTGGCCGTGGAAAAAAAATTTTTACAACGCAAATGGGAGGGGGTGGGAAATAGTCTCAAAAAATCACAAAAAAATCAGAAAAAAATAATCAAAAGGAATTTTTGAAATCGGTTTATATTTGGGCTAATTATGGTGAGGGGATGAATTAATACGTATGTACATACATGTAATTTGAGAAATTCGATTGAACCAAGTTTACCGAATTTGAAAAAGAAATACATAGATCGATAGTACTCGTCAAGACCTTTCCAATGACTCCTCACTGATTGAGATCAAATGTAAAAATAATATAGTATTTGGGGTATATGTGACCCAAGGTACTGAAAATGTCTCAGTGGCGTAGAGAAAAATATCGAAAAAAGGGGTCAAAATGAAATTAATGGCGAAAAAAAGTACACCACGTAATAGTACTCGCCAAGACCTTTCCAAAAAGTACCTACATGCCGGGGTAGGGGTGAAAGTAAAAATCGCGAAATTTTCATAGGGGTACCCCTGTAAAAACGGGAAAAAATTTAATTTTTCGCGGGAGTTGGCCAACTGTAATTGCTATAGAATCTGAAGGAAAAGCCCGAATGCCTTCAAATAAACTTCCAGACATAGAGGAGACCTGTAGGTAGCACATTTTATAAGCACTGTGCCGTGAGTTACATAGTACTCCCGGTAGATGGCGCCAAGTGCGCGAGAAAAGTTGTCACAGTTATGTATTTTTTTAAATAGGTAAATAAGGTGCTATGTCGCTGAAATTTCGTATAGGCAATCTTGTGGTAAGCCGGTATCCATAAAAAATTCAAAAGTTGGATTTATCTGAAATTCGTAGAGCAAAGTTTCCAAATGAAGATTTTCGTTAAAAATTTTGGCCGTGGAAAAAAAATTTTTACAACGCAAATGGGAGGGGGTGGGAAATAGTCTCAAAAAATCACAAAAAAATCAGAAAAAAATAATCAAAAGGAATTTTTGAAATCGGTTTATATTTGGGCTAATTATGGTGTGGGGATGAATTAATACGTATGTACATACATGTAATTTGAGAAATTCGATTGAACCAAGTTTACCGAATTTGAAAAAGAAATACATAGATCGATAGTACTCGTCAAGACCTTTCCAATGACTCCTCACTTATTGAAATCGGATGAAAAATAAGGAATTTTTATTTATTTATCGATGTTTGCTACATGAATTTATAAGGGAAGGCATACGACTTTTGAGATTTTTATAAGGAACACATGAAAAATTTCTGATTTGGCACTATACATTTTCATACACTACACACCAATTCTAATCATATGCTTATACTGGAAATCGGATTTGCGAAAAATTGCAGAAAAGAAATATCAATAAACTCATTTCCCAATTTTTGTACGGGACACATGAGTGTTTTCTTATAACAAAACAGAAAAATTTTCTGACTGTAAAAGAAATCGAGGTTTGCTACATGAATTTATAAGGGAAGGCATACGACTTTTGAGATTTTTATAAGGAACACATGAAAAATTTCTGATTTGGCACTATGCATTTTCATACACTACACACCAATTCTAATCATATGCTTATACTGGAAATCGGATTTGCGAAAAATTGCAGAAAAGAAATATCAATAAACTCATTTCCCAATTTTTGTACGGGACACATGAGTGTTTTCTTATAACAAAACAGAAAAATTTTCTGACTGTAAAAGAAATCGAGGTTTGCTACATGAATTTATAAGGGAAGGCATACGACTTTTGAGATTTTTATAAGGAACACATGAAAAATTTCTGATTTGGCACTATGCATTTTCATACACTACACACCAATTCTAATCATATGCTTATACTGGAAATCGGATTTGCGAAAAATTGCAGAAAAGCAATATCAATAAACTCATTTCCCAAAATTTTTGTATGGGACACATGAGTGTTTTCTTATAACAAAAGGGTAAAATTTTCTGACTGTAAAAAAAGCGTTTTACTCTTCCACTGGTCGGGTTGCAGAACACCTATAGGGGGTAGTGGTCCTCTGAGCGATGGACGGTGACGTCAAGAAACATGATTTTATAAGAAATCCTAATAACTCTTACTTATCTATGTGCTTCCACTACCCCCACATGGGTGCGTGGCTTATAAGATGCTTATAAGAACCAACGCACCTATGTGCACATAGATAAGGGCTTAACACGGAAGTCATAAGAGAAAACCTAATAATAGTGGGCGAAAAAAGGTCTTATAAGAAAACCTATAAACTGTCTCATACTATTGCATGGGACACATTAGTGTTTTCTTATAACAAAAGGTTAAAATTATCTGACAGTAAAAAAAGCGTTTTACTCTTCCACTGGTCGGGTTGCAGAACACCTATAGGGGGTAGTGGTCCTCTGAGCGATGGACGGTGACGTCAAGAAACATGATTTTATAAGAAATCCTAATAACTCTTACTTATCTATGTGCTTCCACTACCCCCACATGGGTGCGTGGCTTATAAGATGCTTATAAGAACCAACGCACCTATGTGCACATAGATAAGGGCTTAACACGGAAGTCATAAGAGAAAACCTAATAATAATGGGTGAAAAAAGGTCTTATAAGAAAACCTATAAACTGTCTCATACTATGTATGGGATACATGAGTGTTTTCTTATAACGAAAGAGAAAATTTGGAATTTATTGGCGAGGAAAGTTCTCTTTATAATAAAGAGAATAAAATGCTGTATGCTTCTTCATGGGAGATTTTGGTCAGGAATTGGTTTTGCACCAAGTCCCGTACCAAAAAAAAAAAAAAATTTACTCTTCCACACTTCAGTCTCCAGACGTACTATAGCCCAACAATTATCGGGCGTTGGAATAGACACGGTTGTTACCAAATCCTAATAAAAACCGATAAAATTGTATGAAAACACGGGGAAAAAATACCATATCCTAATAAAAATCGATAAAATTGTATAAAAAATATATACTTATTGTTATACTTATACTTATACTTATCAACCAAGAACCCCAAGAACCCCAAGAACCCCAAGAACCCCAAGAACCCCAAGAACAGCTTGAAAATGAAAATAAAAATAAAATAAAATTAAATTAAAATTAAATTAAATTAAATTATACATTTAGTATAAAGAACAGGTCTGTGCTATACATTTGAATAATAATGGTAATAAGAAAGCTAATAAAATCATTGGATTGAGCTCGTATGGGCTAAAAAGCACGAAAGAAAGTATATTGGGCGATATACATGTAGTGTAAAGAACAGGTCTGGGCAATGGTAATAAGAAAGCTAATAAAATCATAGGATTGAGCTCGAATGGGCTAAAAAGCACGAAAGAAAGTATATTGGGCGATATACATGTAGTGCAAAGAACAGGTCTGGGCAATGGTAATAAGAAAGCTAATAAAATCATAGGATTGAGCTCGAATGGGCTAAAAAGCACGAAAGAAAGTATATTGGGCGATATACATGTAGTGCAAAGAACAGGTCTGGGCAATGGTAATAAGAAAGCTAATAAAATCATAGGATTGAGCTCGAATGGGCTAAAAAGCACGAAAGAAAGTATATTGGGCGATATACATGTAGTGCAAAGAACAGGTCTGGGCAATGGTAATAAGAAAGCTAATAAAATCATAGGATTGAGCTCGAATGGGCTAAAAAGCACGAAAGAAAGTATATTGGGCGATATACATGTAGTGCAAAGAACAGGTCTGGGCAATGGTAATAAGAAAGCTAATAAAATCATAGGATTGAGCTCAAATGGGCTAAAAAGCACGAAAGAAAGTATATTGGGTGATATACATGTAGTGTAAAGAACAGGTCTGGGCAATGGTAATAAGAAAGCTAATAAAATCATAGCATACTGCGATCTAGTGAAGCTTAACTTATCTTATAAGGATAAGCATAACATATATTGATTTTTATAAGGGACACATAAAAAAATTTTGATTTGCCGCTATCCATTTTCAGACACTACATAAGGATAGCATTCATATCCTTTAATCGGAAATCGGATTTGAGAAAAAAAGTTTTCAATTAACTCATTTCCCCATTTTTGTTCGGGACACATGAAGTTATTAGGAAAGGCATAGACGAGTTTGGATTTTCATATGGGACACATAAAAAAATTTTGATTTGCCGCTATCCATTTTCAGATACTACATAAGGATAGCATTCATATCCTTTTATCGGAAATCGGATTTGAGAAAAAAAGTTTTCAATTAACTCATTTCCCCATTTTTGTTCGGGACACATGAAGTTATTAGGAAAGGCATAGACGAGTTTAGATTTTCATATGGGACACATAAAAAAATTTTGATTTGCCGCTATCCATTTTCAGACACTACATAAGGATAGCATTCATATCCTTTTATCGGAAATCGGATTTGAGAAAAAAAGTTTTCAATTAACTCATTTCCCCATTTTTGTTCGGGACACATGAAGTTATTAGGAAAGGCATACACGATCTCAAATTTTCATATGGGACACATAAAAAAATTTTGATTTGCCGCTATCCATTTTCAGATACTACATAAGGATAGCATTCATATCCTTTTATCGGAAATCGGATTTGAGAAAAAAAGTTTTCAATTAACTCATATCCCCATTTTTGTTCGGGACACATGAAGTTATTAGGAAAGGCATAGACGATCTCAAATTTTCATATGGGACACATAAAAAAATTTTGATTTGCCGCTATCCATTTTCAGACACTACATAAGGATAGCATTCATATCCTTTTATCGGAAATCGGATTTGAGAAAAAAAGTTTTCAATTAACTCATATCCCCATTTTTGTTCGGGACACATGAAGTTATTAGGAAAGGCATAGACGATCTCAAATTTTCATATGGGACACATAAAAAAATTTCGATTTGCCGCTATCCATTATCAGATACTACATAAGGATAGCATTCATATCCTTTTATCGGAAATCGGATTTGAGAAAAGAAGTTTTCAATTAACTCATTTCCCCATTTTTGTTCGGGACACATGAAGTTATTAGGAAAGGCATACACGATCTCAAATTTTCATATGGGACACATAAAAAAATTTTGATTTGCCGCTATCCATTTTCAGATACTACATAAGGATAGCATTCATATCCTTTTATCGGAAATCGGATTTGAAAAAAAAAGTTTTCAATTAACTCATTTCCCCATTTTTGTTCGGGACACATGAAGTTATTAGGAAAGGCATAAACGATCTTAAATTTTTATATGGGACATATAAAAAAATGCTGATTTGCCGCTATCCATTTTCAGACACTACACAACGATAGCATTCATATCCTTTTATCGGAAATCGGATTTGAGAAAAAAAGTTTTCAATTAACTCATTTCCCCATTTTTGTTCGGGACACATGAAGTTATTAGGAAAGGCATAGACGATCTTAGATTTTCACATGGGACATATAAAAAAATGCTGATTTGCCGCTATCCATTTTCAGACACTACACAACGATAGCATTCATATCCTTTTATCGGAATTCGGATTTGCGAAAAAAAAGTTTTCAATTAACACATTTCCCCATTTTTGTTCGGGACACATGAAGTTATTAGGAAGGGCATAAACGATCTTAAATTTTTATATGGGACATATAAAAAAATGCTGATTTGCCGCTATCCATTTTCAGACACTACGCAACGATAGCATTCATATCCTTTTATCGGAATTCGGATTTGCGAAAAAAAGTTTTCAATTAACTCATTTCTGCATTTTTGTTCGGGACACATAAAGTTATTAGGAAAGGCATAGACGATCTCAAATTTTCATATGGGACACATAAAAAAAAATTTATTTGCCGCTATCCATTTTCAGACACTACACAACGATAGCATTCATATCCTTTTATCGGAATTCGGATTTGCGAAAAAAAGTTTTCTATTAACTCATTTCTCCATTTTTGTTCGGGACACATGAAGTTATTAGGAAAGGCATAGACGATCTTAGATTTTCATATGGGACATATAAAAAAATTTTGATTTGCCGCTATCCATTTTCAGACACTACATAAGGATAGCATTCATATCCTTTTATCGGAAATCGGATTTGCGAAAAAAAAGTTTTCAATTAACACATTTCCCATTTCTCATTTCTCCATTTTTGTTCGGGACACATAAAGTTATTAGGAAAGGGATAGACGATCTTAAATTTTCATATGGGACACATGAAAAAATTTTGATTTGCCGCTATCCATTTTCAGACACTACATAAGGATAGCATTCATATCCTTTTATCGGAAATCGGATTTGCGAAAAAAAAGCTTTCAATTAACATATTTCCCCATTTTTGTTCGGGACACATGAAATTATTAGGAAAGGCATAGACGATCTTAAACTTTTATATGGGACATATGAATTTTTTTTTATAAGGAAAGAGAAAAAGTTTCTTAGTAAATAATTTTTCGTACTTTGTTACACTTCGCCATGAATATGTAAGTAAATCTTCGAAATTTATATACATAATAATTTATAAGAAATGACATAACATATATTAATTTATATAAGGAACATATGAAAAAATTTTGATTTGCTGCTATCTATTTTCAGACACTACACAACGTTCTTATTCAACTACTTTCACCGGAAATCGGATTATCGAAAAAAAAAAATTTCCATTAACTATAACCCCATTTTTGTATGGGACATATGAATTTTTTTTTATAAGGAAAGAGAAAAAGTTTCTCAGTAAATAATTGTTCCCACTTTGTTACACTTCGCCATGAATATGTAAGTAAATCTTTGAATTTTATTTATATAATAATTTATAAGAAATGGCATAACATATATTAATTTATATAAGGAACATTTGCTACTATCTATTATCAGACACTACACAACGCTCTTATTCAACTCCTTTTACCGGAATTCGGATTTGCAAAAAAAAAAAAAAACAATCCATTAACTATTTCCCCATTTTTGTTCAGGACATATAAATTTATTAGGAAAGGTATAAATCTTTTGAGATTTTTATATGCATCACATGAAAAATTTTTGATTAGGCACTATCTATTTATAGACAATACATAACGATCCTATTCATATTATTTTACTGGAAATCGATTTTGCAAAAAATTGCGGAAAAAAATTTCTATAAAATTATTTTCCAATTTTTGTATGGGTCACATGAAGTTATTAGGAAAGGCATAAATGCTTTTAGATGTTTATATGAGACACATAAAAAAATTTTGATTTGACACTATCTATTTTCAGACACTACATAACGATCCTATTGATATTCTTTTACTGGAAATCGATTTTGCAAAAAATTGCAAACAAAAAATTTCTATAAAATTATTTCTCAATTTTTGTATGGGACACAGGAAGTTATTAGGAAAGGCATAAATCTTTTTAGATTTTTATATGGAACACATGAAAAATTTTTGATTTGCCACTATCTATTTTCAGACACTATATAACGATCCTATTCATATGCTTTTACTGGAAATCGATTTTGCAAAAAAATTGAGAAAAAACTTTTCTATAAAATATTATCCAATTTTTGTATGGGACATATGAAGTTATTAGGAAAGGTATAAATCGTTTTTGATTTTTATATGGGACACATGAAAATTATTTGATTTAGCACTATCTATTTTCAGACACTACATAACAATGATATTCATATGCTTTTACTGGAAATCGATTTTGCAAAAAATTGTGAAAAAACTTTTCTATAAAATATTATCCAATTTTTGTATGGGACATATGAAGTTATTAGGAAAGGTATAAATCGTTTTTGATTTTTATATGGGACACATGAAAATTATTTGATTTAGCACTATCTATTTTCAGACAATACATAACGATGCTATACATATTCTTTTACTGGTAATCGATTTTGCAAAAAATTGCGAAAAAAATTTCTATAAAAGTATTTCCCAATTTTTGTATGGGACACATAGTTTTATTAGGAAAGGAATAATTTTTTTTTTATTTTTATATGGGACATATGAAAACTTTTTGATTTAGCACTATCTATTTTCAGACACTACATAACGATGTTATTCATATGCTTTTACTAGTAATCGATTTTGCAAAAAATTGCCACAAAAAATTTCTATAAAAGTATTTCCAGTTTTTGTATGGGACACATGGAGTTATTAGGAAAGGCATAAATTTTTTTGATTTTTATATGGGACACATGAACATTTTTTTGTTTTTGCACTGCCCATTTTCAGACACTATATAACGATCTTATTCATATGCTTTTACTGGAAATCGATTATGCAAAAAATTGTGAAAAAACTTTTCTATAAAATATTATCCAATTTTTGTATGGGACATATGAAGTTATTAGGAAAGGTATAAATCGTTTTTGATTTTTATATGGGACACATGAAAATTATTTGATTTAGCACCATCTATTTTCAGACACTACATAACAATGATATTCATATTCTTTTACTGGTAATCGATTTTGCAAAAAATTTCTATAAAAGTATTTCCCAATTTTTGTATGGACACATGGAGTTATTAGGAAAGGCATAAATTTTTTTGATTTTTATATGGGACACATGAAAATTATTTGATTTAGCACTATCTATTTTCAGACACTACATAACGATGCTATTCATATTCTTTTACTGGTAATCGATTTTGCAAAAAATTGCCACAAAAAATTTCTATAAAAGTATTTCCAGTTTTTGTATGGGACACATGAAGTTATTAGGAAAGGCATAAATCTATTTAGATTTTTATATGGAACACATGAAAAATTTTTGATTTGCCACTATCTATTTTCAGACACTATATAAGGATCCTATTCATATTCTTTTACTGGTAATCGATTTTGCAAAAAATTGAAAAAAAAAATTTCTATAAAAGTATTTCCCAATTTTTGTATGGAACACATGGAGTTATTAGGAAAGGCATAAATTTTTTGATTTTTATATGGGACACATGAACATTTTTTTGTTTTTGCACTGCCCATTTTCAGACACTATATAACGATCTTATTCATATGCTTTTACTTGAAATCGATTTTGCAAAAAATTGTGAAAATAAAAATTTCTATAAAATTATTTCCCAATTTTTGTATGGGACACATGAAGTTATTAGGAAAGGCATAAATCTATTTAGATTTTTATATGGAACACGTGAAAAATTTTTGATTTGCCACTATCTATTTTCAGACACTATATAAGGATCCTATTCATATGCTTTTACTGGAAGTCGATTTTGCAAAAAATTGCGAAAAAAAATTTCTATAAAAGTATTTCCCAATTTTTGTATGGGACACATGAAGTTATTAGGAAAGGCATAAATCTATTTAGATTTTTATATGGGACATATGAAAACTTTTTGATTTAGCACTATCTATTTTCAGACACTACATAACGATGTTATTCATATGCTTTTACTAGTAATCGATTTTGCAAAAAATTGCCACAAAAAATTTCTATAAAAGTATTTCCAGTTTTTGTATGGGACACATGGAGTTATTAGGAAAGGCATAAATTTTTTTGATTTTTATATGGGACACATGAACATTTTTTTGTTTTTGCACTGCCCATTTTCAGACACTATATAACGATCTTATTCATATGCTTTTACTGGAAATCGATTATGCAAAAAATTGTGAAAAAACTTTTCTATAAAATATTATCCAATTTTTGTATGGGACATATGAAGTTATTAGGAAAGGTATAAATCGTTTTTGATTTTTATATGGTACACATGAAAATTATTTGATTTAGCACCATCTATTTTCAGACACTACATAACAATGATATTCATATTCTTTTACTGGTAATCGATTTTGCAAAAAATTTCTATAAAAGTATTTCCCAATTTTTGTATGGACACATGGAGTTATTAGGAAAGGCATAAATTTTTTTGATTTTTATATGGGACACATGAAAATTATTTGATTTAGCACTATCTATTTTCAGACACTACATAACGATGCTATTCATATTCTTTTACTGGTAATCGATTTTGCAAAAAATTGCCACAAAAAATTTCTATAAAAGTATTTCCAGTTTTTGTATGGGACACATGAAGTTATTAGGAAAGGCATAAATCTATTTAGATTTTTATATGGAACACATGAAATATTTTTGATTTGCCACTATCTATTTTCAGACACTATATAAGGATCCTATTCATATTCTTTTACTGGTAATCGATTTTGCAAAAAATTGAAAAAAAAAATTTCTATAAAAGTATTTCCCAATTTTTGTATGGAACACATGGAGTTATTAGGAAAGGCATAAATTTTTTGATTTTTATATGGGACACATGAACATTTTTTTGTTTTTGCACTGCCCATTTTCAGACACTATATAACGATCTTATTCATATGCTTTTACTTGAAATCGATTTTGCAAAAAATTGTGAAAATAAAAATTTCTATAAAATTATTTCCCAATTTTTGTATGGGACACATGAAGTTATTAGGAAAGGCATAAATCTATTTAGATTTTTATATGGAACACGTGAAAAATTTTTGATTTGCCACTATCTATTTTCAGACACTATATAAGGATCCTATTCATATGCTTTTACTGGAAGTCGATTTTGCAAAAAATTGCGAAAAAAAATTTCTATAAAAGTATTTCCCAATTTTTGTATGGGACACATGAAGTTATTAGGAAAGGCATAAATCTATTTAGATTTTTATATGGAACACATGAAAAATTTTTGATTTGCCACTATCTATTTTCAGACACTATATAAGGATCCTATTCATATTCTTTTACTGGTAATCGATTTTGCAAAAAATTGCCAAAAAAAATTTCTATAAAAGTATTTCCCAATTTTTGTATGGAACACATGAAGTTATTAGGAAAGGCATAAATTTTTTTGATTTTTATATGGGACACATGAACATTTTTTTGTTTTTGCACTGCCCATTTTCAGACACTATATAACGATCTTATTCATATGCTTTTACTGGAAATCGATTTTGCAAAAAATTGTGAAAAAACTTTTCTATAAAATATTATCCAATTTTTGTATGGGACATATGAAGTTATTAGGAAAGGTATAAATCGTTTTTGATTTTTATATGGGACACATGAAAATTATTTGATTTAGCACCATCTATTTTCAGACACTACATAACAATGATATTCATATTCTTTTACTGGTAATCGATTTTGCAAAAAATTGCCAAAAAAAATTTCTATAAAAGTATTTCCCAATTTTTGTATGGACACATGGAGTTATTAGGAAAGGCATAAATTTTTTTGATTTTTATATGGGACACATGAAAATTATTTGATTTAGCACTATCTATTTTCAGACACTACATAACGATGCTATTCATATTCTTTTACTGGTAATCGATTTTGCAAAAAATTGCGAAAAAAAATTTCTATAAAAGTATTTCCCAATTTTTGTATGGGACACATGAAGTTATTAGGAAAGGCATAAATCTATTTAGATTTTTATATGGAACACGTGAAAAATTTTTGATTTGCCACTATCTAGTTTCAGACACTATATAAGGATCCTATTCATATGCTTTTACTGGAAATCGATTTTGCAAAAAATTGCGAAAAAAAATTTCTATAAAAGTATTTCCCAATTTTTGTATGGGACACATGAAGTTATTAGGAAAGGCATAAATCTATTTAGATTTTTATATGGAACACATGAAAAATTTTTTATTTGCCACTATCTATTTTCAGACACTATATAAGGATCCTATTCATATTCTTTTACTGGTAATCGATTTTGCAAAAAATTGCCAAAAAAAATTTCTATAAAAGTATTTCCCAATTTTTGTATGGAACACATGAAGTTATTAGGAAAGGCATAAATCTTTTTAGATTTTTATATGGGACACATGAAAATTATTTTGTTTTTGCACTACCCATTTTCGAACACTATATAACGATCCTATTCATATGCTTTTCCTGGAAATCGATTTTGCAAAAAAATTGCGAAAAAACTTTTCTATAAAATTATTACCCAATTTTTGTATGGGACATATGAAGTTATTAGGAAAGGCATAAAACTTTTGAGATTTTTATAAGATATACATGAAAAATTTTTGATTTGCCGCTATCTATTTTCAGACATTACTAACGATCCTATTCATATGCTTTTACTGGAAAGCGATTATGCAAAAAATTGCGAACAAAAAATATTTATAAAATTACTTCCCAATTTTTGTATGGGACACATAAACTTATTAGGAAAGGCATAAATCTTTTTTCATTTTTATATGGGATACATGAAATTTTTTTGATTTAGCACTATCTATTTTCGGACACTATATAACGATCATATTCATATGCTTTTACTGGAAATCGATTTTGCAAAATATTGCGAACAAAAAATTTCTATAAAATTATTTCCCAATTTTTGTATGGGACACATGAAGTTATTAGGAAAGGCATAAATCTTTTTTGATTTTTATATGGAACACATGAAAAATATTTGATTTGGCACTATCTATTTTCAGATACTACATAACGTTGCTTTTGCTGGAAATCGATTTTACAAACAATTGCGAAAAAAAAATTTCTATAAAATATTTTCCCAATTTTTGTATGGGACATATGAAGTTATTAGGAAAGGTATAAATCTTTTTTGATTTTTATATGGAACACATGAAAAATATTTGATTTGGCACTATTTATTTTCAGATACTACATAACGATCCTATTCATGTGCTTTTGCTGGAAATCGATTTTACAAACAATTGCGAAAAAAAATTTCTATAAAATTTTTTCCCAATTTTTGTATGGGACATATGAAGTTATTAGGAAAGGTATAAATCTTTTTTGATTTTTATATGGAACACATGACAAATATTTGATTTGGCACTATCTATTTTCAGATACTACATAACGATCCTATTCATGTGCTTTTGCTGGAAATCGATTTTACAAACAATTGCGAAAAAAAATTTCTATAAAATTTTTTCCCAATTTTTGTATGGGACACATAAAACTTTGTTATAAGGAATAGTATAAAGTGTCTCATGCTAATGTACGGGACATATTGATTGCGATATGATTTGGGTATAAATTTTATATCAATAAAATATAAAAATTTCTTATAAGGAAAAGTATAAAGGGTGTCATTGCAAATGTATGGGACATAGTGCTTGGGATATAGTTTTGGTATAAGTTATATGCCAAGAAAAAAAGTGCTCTACCCTTCCACTGGTCGGGTTGCAGAACACCTATAGGGGGTAGTGGTTGTCTGAGCGATGCCAACTCAGACACCAGATATGATTTTATAAGACTTCCTTATAAATCATAATTATTCATGTGCATCTACCCCTCGCATGGGTGCACGGCTTTATACTATGCTTATAAAAGTCGATGTACCTGTGCGCACATATGGCTTAACACGGGAGCCATAAAATAAGACCTTTTTGTTGAATTATAAATTAGCAAGGTCTTATAAGGAATAGTATAAAGTGTCTCATGCTAATGTATGGGACATATGATTTCGATATGATTTGAGTATAAATTTTATATCAATAAAATGTAAAAATGTCTTATAAGGAAAAGTATAAAGTGTCTCATGCTAATGTATGGGACACAGTGCTTGGGATATAGTTTTGGTATAAGTTATATGCCAAGAAAAAAAGTGCTTTACCCTTCCACTGGTCGGGTTGCAGAACACCTATAGGGGGTAGTGGTTGTCTGAGCGATGCCAACTCAGACACCAGATATGATTTTATAAGACTTCCTTATAAATCATAATTATTCATGTGCATCTACCCCTCGCATGGGTGCACGGCTTTATACTATGCTTATAAAAGTCGATGTACCTGTGCGCACATATGGCTTAACACGGGAGCCATAAAATAAGACCTTTTTGTTGAATTATAAATTAGAAAGGTCTTATAAGGAATAGTATAAAGTGTCTCATGCTAATGTATGGGACATGTGATTTCGATATGATTTGAGTATAAATTTTATATCAATAAAATGTAAAAATGTCTTATAAGGAAAAGTATAAAGTGTCTCATGCTAATGTATGGGACACAGTGCTTGGGATATAGTTTTGGTATAAGTTATATGCCAAGAAAAAAAGTGCTTTACCCTTCCACTGGTCGGGTTGCAGAACACCTATAGGGGGTAGTGGTTGTCTGAGCGATGCCAACTCAGACACCAGATATGATTTTATAAGACTTCCTTATAAATCATAATTATTCATGTGCATCTACCCCTCGCATGGGTGCACGGCTTTATACTATGCTTATAAAAGTCGATGTACCTGTGCGCACATATGGCTTAACACGGGAGCCATAAAATAAGACCTTTCTGTTGAATTATAAATTAGCAAGGTCTTATAAGGAATAGTATAAAGTGTCTCATGCTAATGTATGGGACATATGATTTCGATATGATTTGAGTATAAATTTTATATCAATAAGATGTAAAAATGTCTTATAAGGAAAAGTATAAAGTGTCTCATGCTAATGTATGGGACACAGTGCTTGGGATATAGTTTTGGTATAAGTTATATGCCAAGAAAAAAAGTGCTTTACCCTTCCACTGGTCGGGTTGCAGAACACCTATAGGGGGTAGTGGTTGTCTGAGCGATGCCAACTCAGACACCAGATATGATTTTATAAGACTTCCTTATAAATCATAATTATTCATGTGCATCTACCCCTCGCATGGGTGCACGGCTTTATACTATGCTTATAAAAGTCGATGTACCTGTGCGCACATATGGCTTAACACGGGAGCCATAAAATAAGACCTTTTTGTTGAATTATAAATTAGCAAGGTCTTATAAGGAATAGTATAAAGTGTCTCATGCTAATGTATGGGACATATGATTTCGATATGATTTGAGTATAAATTTTATATCAATAAAATGTAAAAATGTCTTATAAGGAAAAGTATAAAGTGTCTCATGCTAATGTATGGGACACAGTGCTTGGGATATAGTTTTGGTATAAGTTATATGCCAAGAAAAAAAGTGCTTTACCCTTCCACTGGTCGGGTTGCAGAACACCTATAGGGGGTAGTGGTTGTCTGAGCGATGCCAACTCAGACACCAGATATGATTTTATAAGACTTCCTTATAAATCATAATTATTCATGTGCATCTACCCCTCGCATGGGTGCACGGCTTTATACTATGCTTATAAAAGTCGATGTACCTGTGCGCACATATGGCTTAACACGGGAGCCATAAAATAAGACCTTTTTGTTGAATTATAAATTAGCAAGGTCTTATAAGGAATAGTATAAAGTGTCTTATGCTAATGTATGGGACATATGATTTCGATATGATTTGAGTATAAATTTTATATCAATAAAATGTAAAAATGTCTTATAAGGAAAAGTATAAAGTGTCTCATGCTAATGTATGGGACACAGTGCTTGGGATATAGTTTTGGTATAAGTTATATGCCAAGAAAAAAAGTGCTTTACCCTTCCACTGGTCGGGTTGCAGAACACCTATAGGGGGTAGTGGTTGTCTGAGCGATGCCAACTCAGACACCAGATATGATTTTATAAGACTTCCTTATAAATCATAATTATTCATGTGCATCTACCCCTCGCATGGGTGCACGGCTTTATACTATGCTTATAAAAGTCGATGTACCTGTGCGCACATATGGCTTAACACGGGAGCCATAAAATAAGACCTTTTTGTTGAATTATAAATTAGCAAGGTCTTATAAGGAATAGTATAAAGTGTCTCATGCTAATGTATGGGACATATGATTTCGATATGATTTGAGTATAAATTTTATATCAATAAAATGTAAAAATGTCTTATAAGGAAAAGTATAAAGTGTCTCATGCTAATGTATGGGACATTGTGCTTGGGATATAGTTTTGGTATAAGTTATATGCCAAGAAAAAAAGCGCTTTACCCTTCCACTGGTCGGGTTGCAGAACACCTATAGGGGGTAGTGGTTGTCTGAGCGATGCCAACTCAGACACCAGTTATGATTTTATAAGACTTCCTTATAAATCATAATTATTCATGTGCATCTACCCCTCGCATGGGTGCACGGCTTTATACTATGCTTATAAAAGTCGATGTACCTGTGCGCACATATGGCTTAACACGGGAGCCATAAAATAAGACCTTTTTGTTGAATTATAAGTTAGCAAGGTCTTATAAGGAATAGTATATATGTTTCTTAAATAGTTCATATATGCAGATATAAGAGAACGTATATTGATATTATGTTGTAAAAATGATGTATTTAAGAAATTTATAAGTGAATGCGATATTGTCTCATGCTTTAGCATGAGACATTGTTCGGCGAGATGGTTTTCTTCCAAGTCCCGTACCAAAAAAAAAAAAAAATTTACTCTTCCACACTTCAGTCTCCAGACGTACTATAGCCCAACAATTATCGGGCGTTGGAATAGACACGGTTGTTACCAAATCCTAATAAAAACCGATAAAATTGTATGAAAACACGGGGAAAAAATACCATATCCTAATAAAAATCGATAAAATTGTATAAAAAATATATACTTATTGTTATACTTATACTTATACTTATCAACCAAGAACCCCAAGAACCCCAAGAACCCCAAGAACCCCAAGAACCCCAAGAACAGCTTGAAAATGAAAATAAAAATAAAATTAAATTAAATTAAAATTAAATTAAATTAAATTATACATTTAGTATAAAGAACAGGTCTGTGCTATACATTTGAATAATAATGGTAATAAGAAAGCTAATAAAATCATTGGATTGAGCTCGTATGGGCTAAAAAGCACGAAAGAAAGTATATTGGGCGATATACATGTAGTGTAAAGAACAGGTCTGGGCAATGGTAATAAGAAAGCTAATAAAATCATAGGATTGAGCTCGAATGGGCTAAAAAGCACGAAAGAAAGTATATTGGGCGATATACATGTAGTGCAAAGAACAGGTCTGGGCAATGGTAATAAGAAAGCTAATAAAATCATAGGATTGAGCTCGAATGGGCTAAAAAGCACGAAAGAAAGTATATTGGGCGATATACATGTAGTGCAAAGAACAGGTCTGGGCAATGGTAATAAGAAAGCTAATAAAATCATAGGATTGAGCTCGAATGGGCTAAAAAGCACGAAAGAAAGTATATTGGGCGATATACATGTAGTGCAAAGAACAGGTCTGGGCAATGGTAATAAGAAAGCTAATAAAATCATAGGATTGAGCTCGAATGGGCTAAAAAGCACGAAAGAAAGTATATTGGGCGATATACATGTAGTGCAAAGAACAGGTCTGGGCAATGGTAATAAGAAAGCTAATAAAATCATAGGATTGAGCTCAAATGGGCTAAAAAGCACGAAAGAAAGTATATTGGGTGATATACATGTAGTGTAAAGAACAGGTCTGGGCAATGGTAATAAGAAAGCTAATAAAATCATAGCATACTGCGATCTAGTGAAGCTTAACTTATCTTATAAGGATAAGCATAACATATATTGATTTTTATAAGGGACACATAAAAAAATTTTGATTTGCCGCTATCCATTTTCAGACACTACATAAGGATAGCATTCATATCCTTTAATCGGAAATCGGATTTGAGAAAAAAAGTTTTCAATTAACTCATTTCCCCATTTTTGTTCGGGACACATGAAGTTATTAGGAAAGGCATAGACGAGTTTGGATTTTCATATGGGACACATAAAAAAATTTTGATTTGCCGCTATCCATTTTCAGATACTACATAAGGATAGCATTCATATCCTTTTATCGGAAATCGGATTTGAGAAAAAAAGTTTTCAATTAACTCATTTCCCCATTTTTGTTCGGGACACATGAAGTTATTAGGAAAGGCATAGACGAGTTTAGATTTTCATATGGGACACATAAAAAAATTTTGATTTGCCGCTATCCATTTTCAGACACTACATAAGGATAGCATTCATATCCTTTTATCGGAAATCGGATTTGAGAAAAAAAGTTTTCAATTAACTCATTTCCCCATTTTTGTTCGGGACACATGAAGTTATTAGGAAAGGCATACACGATCTCAAATTTTCATATGGGACACATAAAAAAATTTTGATTTGCCGCTATCCATTTTCAGATACTACATAAGGATAGCATTCATATCCTTTTATCGGAAATCGGATTTGAGAAAAAAAGTTTTCAATTAACTCATATCCCCATTTTTGTTCGGGACACATGAAGTTATTAGGAAAGGCATAGACGATCTCAAATTTTCATATGGGACACATAAAAAAATTTTGATTTGCCGCTATCCATTTTCAGACACTACATAAGGATAGCATTCATATCCTTTTATCGGAAATCGGACTTGAGAAAAAAAGTTTTCAATTAACTCATATCCCCATTTTTGTTCGGGACACATGAAGTTATTAGGAAAGGCATAGACGATCTCAAATTTTCATATGGGACACATAAAAAAATTTCGATTTGCCGCTATCCATTATCAGATACTACATAAGGATAGCATTCATATCCTTTTATCGGAAATCGGATTTGAGAAAAGAAGTTTTCAATTAACTCATTTCCCCATTTTTGTTCGGGACACATGAAGTTATTAGGAAAGGCATACACGATCTCAAATTTTCATATGGGACACATAAAAAAATTTTGATTTGCCGCTATCCATTTTCAGATACTACATAAGGATAGCATTCATATCCTTTTATCGGAAATCGGATTTGAAAAAAAAAGTTTTCAATTAACTCATTTCCCCATTTTTGTTCGGGACACATGAAGTTATTAGGAAAGGCATAAACGATCTTAAATTTTTATATGGGACATATAAAAAAATGCTGATTTGCCGCTATCCATTTTCAGACACTACACAACGATAGCATTCATATCCTTTTATCGGAAATCGGATTTGAGAAAAAAAGTTTTCAATTAACTCATTTCCCCATTTTTGTTCGGGACACATGAAGTTATTAGGAAAGGCATAGACGATCTTAGATTTTCACATGGGACATATAAAAAAATGCTGATTTGCCGCTATCCATTTTCAGACACTACACAACGATAGCATTCATATCCTTTTATCGGAATTCGGATTTGCGAAAAAAAAGTTTTCAATTAACACATTTCCCCATTTTTGTTCGGGACACATGAAGTTATTAGGAAGGGCATAAACGATCTTAAATTTTCATATGGGACACATAAAAAAATTTTGATTTGCCGCTATCCATTTTCAGATACTACATAAGGATAGCATTCATATCCTTTTATCGGAAATCGGATTTGAAAAAAAAAGTTTTCAATTAACTCATTTCCCCATTTTTGTTCGGGACACATGAAGTTATTAGGAAAGGCATAAACGATCTTAAATTTTTATATGGGACATATAAAAAAATGCTGATTTGCCGCTATCCATTTTCAGACACTACGCAACGATAGCATTCATATCCTTTTATCGGAATTCGGATTTGCGAAAAAAAGTTTTCAATTAACTCATTTCTGCATTTTTGTTCGGGACACATAAAGTTATTAGGAAAGGCATAGACGATCTCAAATTTTCATATGGGACACATAAAAAAAAATTTATTTGCCGCTATCCATTTTCAGACACTACACAACGATAGCATTCATATCCTTTTATCGGAATTCGGATTTGCGAAAAAAAGTTTTCTATTAACTCATTTCTCCATTTTTGTTCGGGACACATGAAGTTATTAGGAAAGGCATAGACGATCTTAGATTTTCATATGGGACATATAAAAAAATTTTGATTTGCCGCTATCCATTTTCAGACACTACATAAGGATAGCATTCATATCCTTTTATCGGAAATCGGATTTGCGAAAAAAAAGTTTTCAATTAACACATTTCCCATTTCTCATTTCTCCATTTTTGTTCGGGACACATAAAGTTATTAGGAAAGGGATAGACGATCTTAAATTTTCATATGGGACACATGAAAAAATTTTGATTTGCCGCTATCCATTTTCAGACACTACATAAGGATAGCATTCATATCCTTTTATCGGAAATCGGATTTGCGAAAAAAAAGCTTTCAATTAACATATTTCCCCATTTTTGTTCGGGACACATGAAATTATTAGGAAAGGCATAGACGATCTTAAACTTTTATATGGGACATATGAATTTTTTTTTATAAGGAAAGAGAAAAAGTTTCTTAGTAAATAATTTTTCGTACTTTGTTACACTTCGCCATGAATATGTAAGTAAATCTTCGAAATTTATATACATAATAATTTATAAGAAATGGCATAACATATATTAATTTATATAAGGAACATATGAAAAAATTTTGATTTGCTGCTATCTATTTTCAGACACTACACAACGTTCTTATTCAACTACTTTCACCGGAAATCGGATTATCGAAAAAGAAAAAATTTCCATTAACTATAACCCCATTTTTGTATGGGACATATGAATTTTTTTTTATAAGGAAAGAGAAAAAGTTTCTCAGTAAATAATTGTTCCCACTTTGTTACACTTTATAAGAAATGGCATAACATATATTAATTTATATAAGGAACATATGAAAAAAATTTTATTTGCTACTATCTATTATCAGACACTACACAACGCTCTTATTCAACTCCTTTTACCGGAATTCGGATTTGCAAAAAAAAAAAAAAAACAATCCATTAACTATTTCCCCATTTTTGTTCAGGACATATAAATTTATTAGGAAAGGTATAAATCTTTTGAGATTTTTATATGCATCACATGAAAAATGTTTGATTAGGCACTATCTATTTATAGACAATACATAACGATCCTATTCATATTATTTTACTGGAAATCGATTTTGCAAAAAATTGCGGAAAAAAATTTCTATAAAATTATTTTCCAATTTTTGTATGGGGCACATGAAGTTATTAGGAAAGGCATAAATGCTTTTAGATGTTAATATGAGACACATAAAAAAATTTTGATTTGACACTATCTATTTTCAGACACTACATAACGATCCTATTGATATTCTTTTACTGGAAATCGATTTTGCAAAAAATTGCAAACAAAAAATTTCTATAAAATTATTTCTCAATTTTTGTATGGGACACAGGAAGTTATTAGGAAAGGCATAAATCTTTTTAGATTTTTATATGGAACACATGAAAAATTTTTGATTTGCCACTATCTATTTTCAGACACTATATAACGATCCTATTCATATGCTTTTACTGGAAATCGATTTTGCAAAAAAATTGAGAAAAAACTTTTCTATAAAATATTATCCAATTTTTGTATGGGACATATGAAGTTATTAGGAAAGGTATAAATCGTTTTTGATTTTTATATGGGACACATGAAAATTATTTGATTTAGCACTATCTATTTTCAGACACTACATAACAATGATATTCATATGCTTTTACTGGAAATCGATTTTGCAAAAAATTGTGAAAAAACTTTTCTATAAAATATTATCCAATTTTTGTATGGGACATATGAAGTTATTAGGAAAGGTATAAATCGTTTTTGATTTTTATATGGGACACATGAAAATTATTTGATTTAGCACTATCTATTTTCAGACAATACATAACGATGCTATACATATTCTTTTACTGGTAATCGATTTTGCAAAAAATTCCGAAAAAAATTTCTATAAAAGTATTTCCCAATTTTTGTATGGGACACATAGTTTTATTAGGAAAGGAATAATTTTTTTTTTATTTTTATATGGGACATATGAAAACTTTTTGATTTAGCACTATCTATTTTCAGACACTACATAACGATGTTATTCATATGCTTTTACTAGTAATCGATTTTGCAAAAAATTGCCACAAAAAATTTCTATAAAAGTATTTCCAGTTTTTGTATGGGACACATGGAGTTATTAGGAAAGGCATAAATTTTTTTGACACTATATAACGATCTTATTCATATGCTTTTACTGGAAATCGATTTTGCAAAAAATTGTGAAAAAACTTTTCTATAAAATATTATCCAATTTTTGTATGGGACATATGAAGTTATTAGGAAAGGTATAAATCGTTTTTGATTTTTATATGGGACACATGAAAATTATTTGATTTAGCACCATCTATTTTCAGACACTACATAACAATGATATTCATATTCTTTTACTGGTAATCGATTTTGCAAAAAATTGCCAAAAAAAATTTCTATAAAAGTATTTCCCAATTTTTGTATGGACACATGGAGTTATTAGGAAAGGCATAAATTTTTTTGATTTTTATATGGGACACATGAAAATTATTTGATTTAGCACTATCTATTTTCAGACACTACATAACGATGCTATTCATATTCTTTTACTGGTAATCGATTTTGCAAAAAATTGCGAAAAAAAATTTCTATAAAAGTATTTCCCAATTTTTGTATGGGACACATGAAGTTATTAGGAAAGGCATAAATCTTTTTAGATTTTTATATGGAACACATGAAAAATTTTTGATTTGCCACTATCTATTTTCAGACACTATATAACGATCCTATTCATATGCTTTTACTGGAAATCGATTTTGCAAAAAAATTGAGAAGAAACTTTTCTATAAAATATTATCCTATTTTTGTATGGGACATATGAAGTTATTAGGAAAGGTATAAATCGTTTTTGATTTTTATATGGGACACATGAAAATTATTTGATTTAGCACTATCTATTTTCAGACACTACATAACAATGATATTCATATTCTTTTACTGGTAATCGATTTTGCAAAAAATTGCCAAAAAAAATTTCTATAAAAGTATTTCCCAATTTTTGTATGGGACACATGGAGTTATTAGGAAAGGCATAATTTTTTTTGATTTTTATATGGGACACATGAAAATTATTTGATTTAGCACTATCTATTTTCAGACAATACATAACGATGCTATACATATTCTTTTACTGGTAATCGATTTTGCAAAAAATTGCGAAAAAAATTTCTATAAAAGTATTTCCCAATTTTTGTATGGGACACATAGTTTTATTAGGAAAGGAATAATTTTTTTTTATTTTTATATGGGACATATGAAAACTTTTTGATTTAGCACTATCTATTTTCAGACACTACATAACGATGTTATTCATATGCTTTTACTAGTAATCGATTTTGCAAAAAATTGCCACAAAAAATTTCTATAAAAGTATTTCCAGTTTTTGTATGGGACACATGAAGTTATTAGGAAAGGTATAAATCTATTTAGATTTTTATATGGAACACATGAAAAATTTTTGATTTGCCACTATCTATTTTCAGACACTATATAAGGATCCTATTCATATTCTTTTACTGGTAATCGATTTTGCAAAAAATTGAAAAAAAAAAATTTCTATAAAAGTATTTCCCAATTTTTGTATGGAACACATGGAGTTATTAGGAAAGGCATAAATTTTTTTGATTTTTATATGGGACACATGAACATTTTTTTGTTTTTGCACTGCCCATTTTCAGACACTATATAACGATCTTATTCATATGCTTTTACTTGAAATCGATTTTGCAAAAAATTGTGAAAATAAAAATTTCTATAAAATTATTTCCCAATTTTTGTATGGGACACATGAAGTTATTAGGAAAGGCATAAATCTATTTAGATTTTTATATGGAACACGTGAAAAATTTTTGATTTGCCACTATCTATTTTCAGACACTATATAAGGATCCTATTCATATGCTTTTACTGGAAGTCGATTTTGCAAAAAATTGCGAAAAAAAATTTCTATAAAAGTATTTCCCAATTTTTGTATAGGACACATGAAGTTATTAGGAAAGGCATAAATCTATTTAGATTTTTATATGGAACACATGAAAAATTTTTGATTTGCCACTATCTATTTTCAGACACTATATAAGGATCCTATTCATATTCTTTTACTGGTAATCGATTTTGCAAAAAATTGCCAAAAAAAATTTCTATAAAAGTATTTCCCAATTTTTGTATGGAACACATGAAGTTATTAGGAAAGGCATAAATTTTTTTGATTTTTATATGGGACACATGAACATATTTTTGTTTTTGCACTGCCCATTTTCAGACACTATATAACGATCTTATTCATATGCTTTTACTGGAAATCGATTTTGCAAAAAATTGTGAAAAAACTTTTCTATAAAATATTATCCAATTTTTGTATGGGACATATGAAGTTATTAGGAAAGGCATAAAACTTTTGAGATTTTTATAAGATATACATGAAAAATTTTTGATTTGCCGCTATCTATTTTCAGACATTACTAACGATCCTATTCATATGCTTTTACTGGAAAGCGATTATGCAAAAAATTGCGAACAAAAAATATTTATAAAATTACTTCCCAATTTTTGTATGGGACACATAAACTTATTAGGAAAGGCATAAATCTTTTTTCATTTTTATATGGGATACATGAAATTTTTTTGATTTAGCACTATCTATTTTCGGACACTATATAACGATCATATTCATATGCTTTTACTGGAAAGCGATTATGCAAAAAATTGCGAACAAAAAATATTTATAAAATTACTTCCCAATTTTTGTATGGGACACATAAACTTATTAGGAAAGGCATAAATCTTTTTTCATTTTTATATGGTATACATGAAAAATTTTTGATTTGCCACTATCTATTTTCAGACACTATATAAGGATCCTATTCATATTCTTTTACTGGTAATCGATTTTGCAAAAAATTGAAAAAAAAAATTTCTATAAAAGTATTTCCCAATTTTTGTATGGAACACATGGAGTTATTAGGAAAGGCATAAATTTTTTGATTTTTATATGGGACACATGAACATTTTTTTGTTTTTGCACTGCCCATTTTCAGACACTATATAACGATCTTATTCATATGCTTTTACTTGAAATCGATTTTGCAAAAAATTGCCAAAAAAAATTTCTATAAAAGTATTTCCCAATTTTTGTATGGAACACATGAAGTTATTAGGAAAGGCATAAATTTTTTTGATTTTTATATGGGACACATGAACATTTTTTTGTTTTTGCACTGCCCATTTTCAGACACTATATAACGATCTTATTCATATGCTTTTACTGGAAATCGATTTTGCAAAAAATTGTGAAAAAACTTTTCTATAAAATATTATCCAATTTTTGTATGGGACATATGAAGTTATTAGGAAAGGTATAAAACTTTTGAGATTTTTATAAGATATACATGAAAAATTTTTGATTTGCCGCTATCTATTTTCAGACATTACTAACGATCCTATTCATATGCTTTTACTGGAAAGCGATTATGCAAAAAAATTGAGAAAAAACTTTTCTATAAAATATTATCCAATTTTTGTATGGGACATATGAAGTTATTAGGAAAGGTATAAATCGTTTTTGATTTTTATATGGGACACATGAAAATTATTTGATTTAGCACTATCTATTTTCAGACACTACATAACAATGATATTCATATGCTTTTACTGGTAATCGATTTTGCAAAAAATTGCGAAAAAAATTTCTATAAAAGTATTTCCCAATTTTTGTATGGGACACATAGTTTTATTAGGAAAGGAATAATTTTTTTTTTATTTTTATATGGGACATATGGAAACTTTTTGATTTAGCACTATCTATTTTCAGACACTACATAACGATGTTATTCATATGCTTTTACTAGTAATCGATTTTGCAAAAAATTGCCACAAAAAATTTCTATAAAAGTATTTCCAGTTTTTGTATGGGACACATGGAGTTATTAGGAAAGGCATAAATTTTTTTGATTTTTATATGGGACACATGAACATTTTTTTGTTTTTGCACTGCCCATTTTCAGACACTATATAACGATCTTATTCATATGCTTTTACTGGAAATCGATTTTGCAAAAAATTGTGAAAAAACTTTTCTATAAAATATTATCCAATTTTTGTATGGGACATATGAAGTTATTAGGAAAGGTATAAATCGTTTTTGATTTTTATATGGGACACATGAAAATTATTTGATTTAGCACCATCTATTTTCAGACACAACATAACGATGCTATTCATATTCTTTTACTGGTAATCGATTTTGCAAAAAATTGCGAAAAAAAATTTCTATAAAAGAATTTCCCAATTTTTGTATGGGACACATGAAGTTATTAGGAAAGGCATAAATCTTTTTAGATTTTTATATGGAACACATGAAAAATTTTTGATTTGCCACTATCTATTTTCAGACACTATATAACGATCCTATTCATATGCTTTTACTGGAAATCGATTTTGCAAAAAAATTGAGAAAAAACTTTTCTATAAAATATTATCCAATTTTTGTATGGGACATATGAAGTTATTAGGAAAGGTATAAATCGTTTTTGATTTTTATATGGGACACATGAAAATTATTTGATTTAGCACTATCTATTTTCAGACACTACATAACAATGATATTCATATTCTTTTACTGGTAATCGATTTTGCAAAAAATTGCCAAAAAAAATTTCTATAAAAGTATTTCCCAATTTTTGTATGGACACATGGAGTTATTAGGAAAGGCATAAATTTTTTTGATTTTTATATGGGACACATGAAAATTATTTGATTTAGCACTATCTATTTTCAGACACTACATAACGATGCTATTCATATTCTTTTACTGGTAATCGATTTTGCAAAAAATTGCGAAAAAAAATTTCTATAAAAGTGTTTCCCAATTTTTGTATGGGACACATGAAGTTATTAGGAAAGGCATAAATCTTTTTAGATTTTTATATGGAACACATGAAAAATTTTTGATTTGCCACTATCTATTTTCAGACACTATATAACGATCCTATTCATATGCTTTTACTGGAAATCGATTTTGCAAAAAAATTGAGAAAAAACTTTTCTATAAAATATTATCCAATTTTTGTATGGGACATATGAAGTTATTAGGAAAGGTATAAATCGTTTTTGATTTTTATATGGGACACATGAAAATTATTTGATTTAGCACTATCTATTTTCAGACACTACATAACAATGATATTCATATTCTTTTACTGGTAATCGATTTTGCAAAAAATTGCCAAAAAAAATTTCTATAAAAGTATTTCCCAATTTTTGTATGGGACACATGGAGTTATTAGGAAAGGCATAATTTTTTTTGATTTTTATATGGGACACATGAAAATTATTTGATTTAGCACTATCTATTTTCAGACAATACATAACGATGCTATACATATTCTTTTACTGGTAATCGATTTTGCAAAAAATTGCGAAAAAAATTTCTATAAAAGTATTTCCCAATTTTTGTATGGGACACATAGTTTTATTAGGAAAGGAATAATTTTTTTTTTATTTTTATATGGGACATATGAAAACTTTTTGATTTAGCACTATCTATTTTCAGACACTACATAACGATGTTATTCATATGCTTTTACTAGTAATCGATTTTGCAAAAAATTGCCACAAAAAATTTCTATAAAAGTATTTCCAGTTTTTGTATGGGACACATGAAGTTATTAGGAAAGGCATAAATCTATTTAGATTTTTATATGGAACACATGAACATTTTTTTGTTTTTGCACTGCCCATTTTCAGACACTATATAACGATCTTATTCATATGCTTTTACTTGAAATCGATTTTGCAAAAAATTGTGAAAATAAAAATTTCTATAAAATTATTTCCCAATTTTTGTATGGGACACATGAAGTTATTAGGAAAGGCATAAATCTATTTAGATTTTTATATGGAACACGTGAAAAATTTTTGATTTGCCACTATCTATTTTCAGACACTATATAAGGATCCTATTCATATGCTTTTACTGGAAGTCGATTTTGCAAAAAATTGCGAAAAAAAATTTCTATAAAAGTATTTCCCAATTTTTGTATGGGACACATGAAGTTATTAGGAAAGGCATAAATCTATTTAGATTTTTATATGGAACACATGAAAAATTTTTGATTTGCCACTATCTATTTTCAGACACTATATAAGGATCCTATTCATATTCTTTTACTGGTAATCGATTTTGCAAAAAATTGCGAAAAAAAATTTCTATAAAAGTATTTCCCAATTTTTGTATGGGACACATAGTTTTATTAGGAAAGGAATAATTTTTTTTTTATTTTTATATGGGACACATGAAAATTATTTTATTTAGCACCATCTATTTTCAGACACTACATAACGATGCTATTCATATTCTTTTACTGGTAATCGATTTTGCAAAAAATTGCGAAAAAAAATTTCTATAAAAGTATTTCCCAATTTTTGTATGGGACACATGAAGTTATTAGGAAAGGCATAAATCTATTTAGATTTTTATATGGAACACGTGAAAAATTTTTGATTTGCCACTATCTAGTTTCAGACACTATATAAGGATCCTATTCATATGCTTTTACTGGAAATCGATTTTGCAAAAAATTGCGAAAAAAAATTTCTATAAAAGTATTTCCCAATTTTTGTATGGGACACATGAAGTTATTAGGAAAGGCATAAATCTATTTAGATTTTTATATGGAACACATGAAAAATTTTTTATTTGTCACTATCTATTTTCAGACACTATATAAGGATCCTATTCATATTCTTTTACTGGTAATCGATTTTGCAAAAAATTGCCAAAAAAAATTTCTATAAAAGTATTTCCCAATTTTTGTATGGAACACATGAAGTTATTAGGAAAGGCATAAATCTTTTTAGATTTTTATATGGGACACATGAAAATTATTTTGTTTTTGCACTACCCATTTTCGAACACTATATAACGATCCTATTCATATGCTTTTCCTGGAAATCGATTTTGCAAAAAAATTGCGAAAAAACTTTTCTATAAAATTATTACCCAATTTTTGTATGGGACATATGAAGTTATTAGGAAAGGCATAAAACTTTTGAGATTTTTATAAGATATACATGAAAAATTTTTGATTTGCCGCTATCTATTTTCAGACATTACTAACGATCCTATTCATATGCTTTTACTGGAAAGCGATTATGCAAAAAATTGCGAACAAAAAATATTTATAAAATTACTTCCCAATTTTTGTATGGGACACATAAACTTATTAGGAAAGGCATAAATCTTTTTTCATTTTTATATGGGATACATGAAATTTTTTTGATTTAGCACTATCTATTTTCGGACACTATATAACGATCATATTCATATGCTTTTACTGGAAATCGATTTTGCAAAATATTGCGAACAAAAAATTTCTATAAAATTATTTCCCAATTTTTGTATGGGACACATGAAGTTATTAGGAAAGGCATAAATCTTTTTTGATTTTTATATGGAACACATGAAAAATATTTGATTTGGCACTATCTATTTTCAGATACTACATAACGTTGCTTTTGCTGGAAATCGATTTTACAAACAATTGCGAAAAAAAAATTTCTATAAAATATTTTCCCAATTTTTGTATGGGACATATGAAGTTATTAGGAAAGGTATAAATCTTTTTTGATTTTTATATGGAACACATGAAAAATATTTGATTTGGCACTATTTATTTTCAGATACTACATAACGATCCTATTCATGTGCTTTTGCTGGAAATCGATTTTACAAACAATTGCGAAAAAAAATTTCTATAAAATTTTTTCCCAATTTTTGTATGGGACATATGAAGTTATTAGGAAAGGTATAAATCTTTTTTGATTTTTATATGGAACACATGAAAAATATTTGATTTGGCACTATCTATTTTCAGATACTACATAACGATCCTATTCATGTGCTTTTGCTGGAAATCGATTTTACAAACAATTGCGAAAAAAAAATTCTATAAAATTTTTTCCCAATTTTTGTATGGGACACATAAAACTTTGTTATAAGGAATAGTATAAAGTGTCTCATGCTAATGTACGGGACATATTGATTGCGATAGGATTTGGGTATAAATTTTATATCAATAAAATATAAAAATTTCTTATAAGGAAAAGTATAAAGGGTGTCATTGCAAATGTATGGGACATAGTGCTTGGGATATAGTTTTGGTATAAGTTATATGCCAAGAAAAAAAGTGCTCTACCCTTCCACTGGTCGGGTTGCAGAACACCTATAGGGGGTAGTGGTTGTCTGAGCGATGCCAACTCAGACACCAGATATGATTTTATAAGACTTCCTTATAAATCATAATTATTCATGTGCATCTACCCCTCGCATGGGTGCACGGCTTTATACTATGCTTATAAAAGTCGATGTACCTGTGCGCACATATGGCTTAACACGGGAGCCATAAAATAAGACCTTTTTGTTGAATTATAAATTAGCAAGGTCTTATAAGGAATAGTATAAAGTGTCTCATGCTAATGTATGGGACATATGATTTCGATATGATTTGAGTATAAATTTTATATCAATAAAATGTAAAAATGTCTTATAAGGAAAAGTATAAAGTGTCTCATGCTAATGTATGGGACACAGTGCTTGGGATATAGTTTTGGTATAAGTTATATGCCAAGAAAAAAAGTGCTTTACCCTTCCACTGGTCGGGTTGCAGAACACCTATAGGGGGTAGTGGTTGTCTGAGCGATGCCAACTCAGACACCAGATATGATTTTATAAGACTTCCTTATAAATCATAATTATTCATGTGCATCTACCCCTCGCATGGGTGCACGGCTTTATACTATGCTTATAAAAGTCGATGTACCTGTGCGCACATATGGCTTAACACGGGAGCCATAAAATAAGTCCTTTTTGTTGAATTATAAATTAGCAAGGTCTTATAAGGAATAGTATAAAGTGTCTCATGCTAATGTATGGGACATATGATTTCGATATGATTTGAGTATAAATTTTATATCAATAAAATGTAAAAATGTCTTATAAGGAAAAGTATAAAGTGTCTCATGCTAATGTATGGGACACAGTGCTTGGGATATAGTTTTGGTATAAGTTATATGCCAAGAAAAAAAGTGCTTTACCCTTCCACTGGTCGGGTTGCAGAACACCTATAGGGGGTAGTGGTTGTCTGAGCGATGCCAACTCAGACACCAGATATGATTTTATAAGACTTCCTTATAAATCATAATTATTCATGTGCATCTACCCCTCGCATGGGTGCACGGCTTTATACTATGCTTATAAAAGTCGATGTACCTGTGCGCACATATGGCTTAACACGGGAGCCATAAAATAAGACCTTTTTGTTGAATTATAAATTAGCAAGGTCTTATAAGGAATAGTATAAAGTGTCTCATGCTAATGTATGGGACATATGATTTCGATATGATTTGAGTATAAATTTTATATCAATAAAATGTAAAAATGTCTTATAAGGAAAAGTATAAAGTGTCTCATGCTAATGTATGGGACACAGTGCTTGGGATATAGTTTTGGTATAAGTTATATGCCAAGAAAAAAAGTGCTTTACCCTTCCACTGGTCGGGTTGCAGAACACCTATAGGGGGTAGTGGTTGTCTGAGCGATGCCAACTCAGACACCAGATATGATTTTATAAGACTTCCTTATAAATCATAATTATTCATGTGCATCTACCCCTCGCATGGGTGCACGGCTTTATACTATGCTTATAAAAGTCGATGTACCTGTGCGCACATATGGCTTAACACGGGAGCCATAAAATAAGACCTTTTTGTTGAATTATAAATTAGAAAGGTCTTATAAGGAATAGTATAAAGTGTCTCATGCTAATGTATGGGACATATGATTTCGATATGATTTGAGTATAAATTTTATATCAATAAAATGTAAAAATGTCTTATAAGGAAAAGTATAAAGTGTCTCATGCTAATGTATGGGACATTGTGCTTGGGATATAGTTTTGGTATAAGTTATATGCCAAGAAAAAAAGCGCTTTACCCTTCCACTGGTCGGGTTGCAGAACACCTATAGGGGGTAGTGGTTGTCTGAGCGATGCCAACTCAGACACCAGTTATGATTTTATAAGACTTCCTTATAAATCATAATTATTCATGTGCATCTACCCCTCGCATGGGTGCACGGCTTTATACTATGCTTATAAAAGTCGATATACCTGTGCGCACATATGGCTTAACACGGGAGCCATAAAATAAGACCTTTTTGTTGAATTGTTAGTTAACAAGGTCTTATAAGGAATAGTATAAATTTTATATTACTAAAATACAAAAATTTCTTATAAAGAAAAGTATAAAGTGTCTCATGCTAATGTATGGGACATTGTGCTTGGGATATAGTTTTGGTATAAGTTATATGCCAAGAAAAAAAGCGCATTACCCTTCCACTGGTCGGGTTGCAGAACACCTATAGGGGGTAGTGGTTGTCTGAGCGATGCCAACTCAGACACCAGTTATGATTTTATAAGACTTCCTTATAAATCATAATTATTCATGTGCATCTACCCCTCGCATGGGTGCACGGCTTTATACTATGCTTATAAAAGTCGATGTACCTGTGCGCACATATGGCTTAACACGGGAGCCATAAAATAAGACCTTTTTGTTGAATTATAAATTAGCAAGGTCTTATAAGGAATAGTATAAAGTGTCTCATGCTAATGTATGGGACATATGATTTCGATATGATTTGAGTATAAATTTTATATCAATAAAATGTAAAAATGTCTTATAAGGAAAAGTATAAAGTGTCTCATGCTAATGTATGGGACATTGTGCTTGGGATATAGTTTTGGTATAAGTTATATGCCAAGAAAAAAAGCGCTTTACCCTTCCACTGGTCGGGTTGCAGAACACCTATAGGGGGTAGTGGTTGTCTGAGCGATGCCAACTCAGACACCAGTTATGATTTTATAAGACTTCCTTATAAATCATAATTATTCATGTGCATCTACCCCTCGCATGGGTGCACGGCTTTATACTATGCTTATAAAAGTCGATGTACCTGTGCGCACATATGGCTTAACACGGGAGCCATAAAATAAGACCTTTTTGTTGAATTATAAGTTAGCAAGGTCTTATAAGGAATAGTATATATGTTTCTTAAATAGTTCATATATGCAGATATAAGAGAACGTATATTGATATTATGTTGTAAAAATGATGTATTTAAGAAATTTATAAGTGAATGCGATATTGTCTCATGCTTTAGCATGAGACATTGTTCGGTGAGATGGTTTTCTTCCAAGTCCCGTACCAAAAAAAAAAAAAAATTTACTCTTCCACACTTCAGTCTCCAGACGTACTATAGGGAGTAGTCGGTGTCTGGTGAAAAGATGGAAACCAACAAGACATGATTATATTATAAAGAAATCTTTATAAAATCATGTTTACTTTATGTGCATCTACCCCTGACATGAGTGAAGTAGTTTTATAACATGCTTATAAAAACTAATAGTAACCATGTGCACATTGAAATTCTATATCAGATATACTATATATTAAATTATATATATATCTCTGATCCAAGGGTGCATTATTCTTATAATTTTTGATTATAACGATTAGTAAGTACCCAGAGTGGATATTGTAGAATTTCTAACGAAAGTAGGTTGTGGAATATCAACGCCTTTGTGATATATACTAATACCAATGAAACTTTCTCATAAAAATGCTATTAACAAACTAATAAAATATTTGAAGTGAATGAAAGTAGGTTTGAGTGGATATTGTAGAATTTCTAACGAAAGCAGGTTGTGGAATATCAACGCCTTTGTGATATATACTAATACCAATGAAACTTTCTCATAAAAATGCTATTAACAAACTAATAAAATATTTGAAGTGAATGAAAGTAGGTTTGAGTAATATCAATGTAATGTTACCATACTATGATCTTTCTCATAAATAAAATATTATTAAGAAGAAGATGGTCATTGGATATGTTGATTTTGGCAACATTTTACTACGAGAATGACAAATATATAAATTTTTACTATTTTACCTAGTGCGACCATGATCAATGTTATAATACGATGATCTTAAAATGGTCAAAATTTGTCAGGGGTATCAAAGAAATTTATACTCTTGTCGCCTAAAAATGATATTAAATATCATGCAAAACTAATTTCGCTTTCAACAATAATAAGATTTGTTTTATTTAATAAAACAATCGTTAAATTTACAACATAAAAGAATTAAAAATTCTTTATCAAAAACAATATAAAAGCTTCGAAAAAAATGCTATTAATTTATATATACATATATATAGAAAAGATTTAAAAAAGTAATCAAAGTAATATATATATCTTTATGATATATATATCTTTATTATTTATAATCATTCTTATAAACATTATTCTGGTTGATCCTGCCAGTAGTTATATGCTTGTCTCAAAGATTAAGCCATGCATGTCTAAGTACAAACGAAATTAAAGTGAAACCGCAAAAGGCTCATTATATCAGTTATGGTTTATTAGATCGTAACAGTTACTTGGATAACTGTGGTAATTCTAGAGCTAATACATGCAATTATAAACACGGACCTCTGGGACGTGTGCTTTTATTAGGCTAAAACCAAGCGATACCTTTTATAGGGATCGTTACAATGGTTGAACTCTAGATAATTTGCCGATCGTATGGTCTTGTACCGACGACAGATCTTTCAAATGTCTTCCCTATCAACTATTGATGGTAGTATCTTGGACTACCATGGTTGCAACGGGTAACGGGGAATCAGGGTTCGATTCCGGAGAGGGAGCCTGAGAAACGGCTACCACATCTAAGGAAGGCAGCAGGCGCGTAAATTACCCACTCCCAGTACGGGGAGGTAGTGACGAAAAATAACAATACAGGACTCATATCCGAGGCCCTGTAATTGGAATGAGAACACTTTAAATCCTTTATCAAGGACCCATTAGAGGGAAAGTCTGGTGCCAGCAGCCGCGGTAATTCCAGCTCTAATAGCGTATATTAAAGTTGTTGCGGTTAAAACGTTCGTAGTTGAATTTGTGCTTCATACGGGTAGTACTACTATAATATTGGTGTGTACATTACCTTATGTTATGTGAGCGTATTACCGGTGGAGTTCTTATATATATTGATTCATATCACTTGGATTTAATATATATACCTCCTATTTATACCTGCTTCAGTGCTCTTTACCGAGTGTTGTTGTAGGCCGGTACAATTACTTTGAACAAATTAGAGTGCTTAAAGCAGGCTTCAAATGCCTGAATATTATGTGCATGGAATAATGGAATAAGACCTCTGTTCTACTTTCATTGGTTTTTAGATCAAGAGGTAATGATTAATAGAAGCAGTTGGGGGCATTAGTATTACGACGCGAGAGGTGAAATTCTTGGACCGTCGTAAGACTAACTTAAGCGAAAGCATTTGCCAAAGATGTTTTCATTAATCAAGAACGAAAGTTAGAGGCTCGAAGGCGATCAGATACCGCCCTAGTTCTAACCATAAACGATGCCAGCTAGCAATTGAGTGTAGCTACTATTATGGCTTTCTCAGTCGCTTCCCGGGAAACCAAAGCTTTTGGGCTCCGGGGGAAGTATGGTTGCAAAGCTGAAACTTAAAGGAATTGACGGAAGGGCACCACCAGGAGTGGAGCCTGCGGCTTAATTTGACTCAACACGGGAAAACTTACCAGGTCCGAACATAAATGAGTAAGACAGATTGATAGCTCTTTCTCGAATCTATGGCTGGTGGTGCATGGTCGTTCTTAGTTCGTGGAGTGATTTGTCAGGTTAATTCCGTTAACGAACGAGATTCAAATATATTAAATAGATGCATTCAGGATTATGATGCTGAAACTTTATATAGCCTTCTTATATGGCCTACATTAACATGTATAAGTATTTGAATGTGTTTATATAGGGTGGAGTCGTACCTGCTTGTTTGTCCCATTAATACGGATACTGGCTTCTTAAATGGACAAATTGCGTCTAGCAATATGAGATTGAGCAATAACAGGTCTGGAATGCCCTTAGATGTCCTGGGCTGCACGCGCGCTACAATGAAAGTATCAACGTGTATTTCCTAGACCGAGAGGTCCGGGTAAACCGCTGAATCACTTTCATGCTTGGGATTGTGCACTGAAACTGTTCACATGAACCTGGAATTCCTAGTAAGTGTGAATCATAAATTCATATTGATTAGGTCCCTGCCCTTTGTACACACCGCCCGTCGCTACTACCGATTGAATTTTTTAATGAGGTCTCCGGACGTGATCGCTGTGACGCCTTTATGGGTGTTACGGTTGCTTTTCGCGGAAGTTGACCAAATTTGAGTATTTAGAGGAAGTAAAAGTCGTAACAAAGTTTCCGTAGGTGAACCTGCGGAAGGATCATTAATGTTATAACATTTAACAAATATTTCTCCACTCTTCCAAACGTTACTGTTGGTATATTCTATCCTGATATCCTTTTAATGGGGATATGCGGAATATAGACGACTAAAGGTCCTTGGAATGTAGAGTTGATCTGATCCACTCTTCCAAACGTTACTGTTGGTATATTCTATCCTGATATCCTTTTAATGGGGATATGCGGAATATAGACGACTAAAGGTCCTTGGAATGTAGAGTTGATCTGATGATGATATATTCTATCCTGAATATATTGCTTATAATCATTTATAAGTAATATGCAGAGTATATTCGTGGGAAGATCACGGAAATGGAAATATTGATCCATCAAAAGTATGATGAGATGTATAGCATATAGTATATGTCATTGGATATGTTTGTTAAGAAAGACGTATTTACAACGAGAATAACAGCTTGCAGAGTTATTTGCATAAAGATTAGTTATTGAATATTGTCTTGTGTATTTATGTCATTGAATATATTTGTTACAGCAGCGGTATGTTTTCAACGATAATAACAATTTGCTCGCATATTGTTATTGAATGTGCCCTTGCTAATGATGTTACATTAATAGAAGTCATTGAATATGGTTGTTATAGCAACAGCATATTTACAACGAGAATGACTATAGATAAGGAAAAGCTTGCATAGGTTGCTTGCTAAATTAGATATCTTATAAAAGTTACATTAATATAAGTCATTGAATATGGTTGTTATAGCAACGGCATATTTACAACGAGAATGACTATAGATAAGGAAAAGCTTGCATAGGTTGCTTGCTTAATTAGATCTTATAATAAAGGTAGTCATTGAATATGTTTGTAACAAGACAAACAGTTTGCAACGAGAATGACTATTATAAGAGGAAAAACTTGCAATTGGTTGCGTGTTAAATGATCTTATAAATAATAACAAAATATTTACAACGAGATTGACTATAAAAACATCATATTTACAACGAGAATGACAATAAAATGCTTGCATAAATTATATATATATATACATATAAATATAAGATTGTTGTACTTAAAAAAGTAAATTATATTACACGCATTGGTAATATTATAATTTATTAAAAGAAGGTAAACAATATATTACATACATTGGTAATACCAAAATTTATTAAGAAAATAAACGATATTACATACATTGGTAATATTAGAAAATTTATTAAGAAAATAAATGGTATTTACATACATTGGTAATATTAGAATTTATTAGTAGCGAAAGGTAAACTATTTTACTTACATTGTAAAATTACAGTTTATTTACACACAGTAAATGAGTTTCTCATAAGAGAAGTTTAGACATTCATCAACAATATAAATGTTCATATTTATATATATATATTTATAAACTTTTAAAATAAACTATATTACTTGAATTGGTAATAGAACAGTTTATAGAAATAAGCTATATTACTCACTTTGGTAATAGTACAGTTTATGGGGTTTAAAAAAAAAAAAACAAATTTTGACATAAAATTATATAAATAAACAAAATTAAAATATACTCTAAGCGGAGGATCACTTGGCTCATGGGTCGATGAAGAACGCAGCAAACTGTGCGTCATCGTGTGAACTGCAGGACACATGAACATCGACATTTTGAACGCATATTGCAGTCCATGCTATACGTACTTTAAAATTTTTTTTTTTATAGTGCTGCATGGACTACATATGGTTGAGGGTTGTAAGACTTTCTTAATTAAGTTGCTTGAAGATATTTTTAATATCTTTTTAAGCACATGTTGTATTATTAAAAAATATTATTTGATATTTTTTATAATATTAATAATAAGGAATAATAATAATTTGCTTTTATCTCTTTGCAGATCAAGTATAAAATTTAATATACTGTGAATAGCGATTTGATTACATTAAAGCATAAAAATTATTATTATAAAGTATATAGAAAAAATAAAAACTTTTTAAACAACCTCAACTCATATGAGATTACTCCCTGAATTTAAGCATATTAATGAGGGAAGGAAAAGAAACTAACTAGGATTTTCTTAGTAGCGGCGAGCGAAAAGAAATTTAGTTCAGCACTGAGTTATTTTGTTGTTTTAACAAATATAAGATGCAGTGTATGGAATATCTATAATCTAGTATGATAAATTAGCAGTCCAAGTCCTTCTTAAATGAGGCCATTTACCCATAGAGGGTGCCAGGCCCGTAGTGACGTTAATGATTACTAGAAGATATTTCTTAAGAGTCGTGTTGCTTGATAGTGCAGCACAAATTGGGTGGTAAACTCCATCTAAAACTAAATATAACCATGAGACCGATAGCAAACAAGTACCGTGAGGGAAAGTTGAAAAGAACTCTGAATAGAGAGTTAAATAGTACGTGAAACTGCTTAGAGGTTAAGCCCGATGAACCTGAATATCTAATATGAAAAATTCATTGTTAATAATACATTAATTTTATTTTAATGTAATAATAATGTGCAATTTTTTCATATAAGGACATTGTAATCTGTTAATATGATCGATAATAGAAAAATTTATCAGAAGTATCAGTTTTGCAAAGTTTATGTTTTATTATATAAAAAATTTATTTTTTGATAATTAACATAAAATGCATATATGGTTACAGATAAATTATTGACAGATTTTTATTATATATAGCGCTTACACATACATTATATATGTGTTATAGTAATTAAATTAAATTTTTTAATTTTTTTATTATATGCGTTAATATGATTAACAATGCTATAGATTTAGGATACCTTCGGGACCCGTCTTGAAACACGGACCAAGGAGTCTAACATGTGTGCAAGTCATTGGGTATATAAAACCTAAAGGCGTAATTAACTTAACTGTTTAATTTAATGGGATCATATATATATTATTAATATTATATATTCCATCCCGGGGCGTTCTATACAGTTATGCATTTTAATATAAATTTTTTTTTAAAGGATATATTATATATGCCTCTAACTAGAGCGTACCTTGAGCATATATGTTGTCACCCGAAAGATGATGAACTATACCTGATCAGGTTGAAGTCAGGGGAAACCCTGATGGAGGACCGAAGCAGTTCTGACGTGCAAATCGATTGTCAGAATTGGGTATAGGGGCGATAGACCTATCGAATCATCTAGTAGCTGGTTCCCTCCGAAGTTTCCCTCAGGATAGCTGGTGCATTTAAATATTATTTAAAATAATCTTATCTGGTAAAGCGAATGATTAGAGGCATTAGGGCCGAAACGACCTTAACCTATTCTCAAACTTTAAATGGGTAAGAACCTCACCTTTCTTGATATGAAGGTTGAGGTTATGATATATTGTGCCCAGTGGGCCACTTTTGGTAAGCAGAACTGGCGCTGTGGGATGAACCAAACGTAATGTTAAGGCGCCAAAATTAACAACTCATACTGATACCATGAAAGGCGTTGGTTGCTTAAAACAGCAGGACGGTGGACATGGAAGTCGTAATCCGCTAAGGAGTGTGTAACAACTCACCTGCCGAAGCAACTAGCCCTTAAAATGGATGGCGCTCAAGTTGTATGCCTATACATTACCGCTGAAATATATGATTTATAAATTATATAATTTATAAATTTTGAAGTTTTAGTGAGTAGGAGGGTACAATGGTGTGCGTAGAAGTGTTTGGTGTAAACCTGCATGGAGCCGCCATTGGTACAGATCTTGGTGGTAGTAGCAAATAATCGAATGAGACCTTGGAGGACTGAAGTGGAGAAGGGTTTCGTGTGAACAGTGGTTGATCACGAGTTAGTCGGTCCTAAGTTCTAGGCGAAAGTCGAAAAATTTTTTAAGTTACAAATATGCAATGCAATATATGATATACTTAAATATTTTTGAACGAAAGGGAATACGGTTCCAATTCCGTAACCTGTTGAGTATACGTTTGTTATTAAAAATGGGCTTTTATGCTCATCCTGGTAACAGAAACAACCATAAAGAAGCCGTCGAGAAATATCGAAAGAGTTTTCTTTTCTGTTTCATAGTCGTACTACCATGGAAGTCTTTCGAAGAGAGATATGGTAGATGGACTAGAAGAGCATGGCATTTACTGCTGTGTCGATATTTTCTCCTCGGACCTTGAAAATTTATGGTGGGGTCACGCAAACTTCTTAACAGGCCGTACCGATATCCGCAGCTGGTCTCCAAGGTGAAGAGTCTCTAGTCGATAGAATAATGTAGGTAAGGGAAGTCGGCAAATTAGATCCGTAACTTCGGGATAAGGATTGGCTCTGAAGATTGAGATAGTCGGGCTTGATTGGGAAACAATATTATGGTCTATGTACTCGTTCTGGGTAAATTAGGATTTATACAATTTTTTTTTCTAAAGATTGTGTTTATCTGTTCCCCGGATAGAAGTTTACGTAACCAATTGTGGAACTTTCTTGCTAATAATTTATAATTTATAAATGATTTTTTTAAAGGGATTATTTTTATTATAAATTTATAACGGCTATCAATTAACAATCAATTCAGAACTGGCACGGACTTGGGGAATCCGACTGTCTAATTAAAACAAAGCATTGTGATGGCCCTAACGGGTGTTGACACAATGTGATTTCTGCCCAGTGCTCTGAATGTCAAAGTGAAGAAATTCAAGTAAGCGCGGGTTAACGGCGGGAGTAACTATGACTCTCTTAAGGTAGCCAAATGCCTCGTCATCTAATTAGTGACGCGCATGAATGGATTAACGAGATTCCTACTGTCCCTATCTACTGGGGGGGAAAGTAGTCTGTGAAGCGCAATGCTGAACAAGGTGAAAGCTGTATAAGAGGAAAGCATGCATACTTGATAGATGAAATTTGTTGGTTTATTTTGGTGTTTTGAAGTTTTTGCAGATCGCTTTGGCATCTCCCAAGAGAGTGCGTACAGTAGTGTGGTATAGTTAGTTGAGTGCTATGGACACGAATTGGCACTACTCAAGGCGAGGTAAATTTACCTTAGTGACATTGAAATTGAGATTTTTGGCTGTGTGGGTACTGTAGTAGATGCTAGGCAGATGGCCCACGATGCAATCGAAGTTATGTACTCATGTAAGTCAGAATAATAAAATCTCAAACATAGATGTGAGAGGAGAAAGACTGACATAGCCTTGCCCCTGGGCGAATGGATGTCTTAGTTGGTGTATGGATAGGTTGACATAAAACGGAAATCAGGTATGTATGTTAGTAGTGCTTATATGGTTAGTATGCATGGACAGCTATAAGATCCAAATGGTGAATCTCGAAGCCACTCCAGACTGAATCGGGCACATCTTAACCTTCACGCGGTCCCCTCTGCCAGCGCCATAAGGATTGTATTACCTGTATAGGCCAAGTACAATTCTTTTGACGTTGCTAATAAGATCTAGGCCCGAACGGAGTTACCAGTACCGTTTAAAAAAGTATATCTTGCATGAAGATATGAAACTGGGAGTATTCATGATCTGTTGATTATGCTTTACGAAAGCCATACCAAATGGGCGGCCCGACATTGGCTAACTTGGTACTACGGGAATGAGGAGCCCCAAATTGAGCTGCACTTAGTAGCGATATTTGCCTCGTCATGGGAAGGCCCCCTTGTGGGAGCATCGTAGTGGCTGTGGTAGCCCATATGCGGGCAGAGAGAGATTGTCTGAGTCTGCGTGACTATGTGAACATTCTT
>CAWUPM010000160.1:0-69073 GCA_963924295.1 Dioctria rufipes | reverse complement strand
TGACTAAAGCAAAAGAAAAAAACGATATTCAAAAGATAAAATACAAAAGTTGAAATTGAAAATGCGAAATGGAGAATTCGAAATTATAAATTTGTATTTCAAAATGCTAAAGGCGAATTGCGAAAGGCGAAAGACGAAAGGCGAAAGGCGAAAGGCGAAAGGCGAAAGGCGAAGGGCGAAGGGCGAAAGGCGGAAGGTGAAAGGCGAAAGGCGAAAGGCGAAAGGCGAAGGGAGAAAGGCGAAAGGCGAAAGGCGAAAGGCGAAAGGCGAAAGGCGAAAGGCGAAAGGCGAAAGGCGAAAGGCGGAAGGCGAAAGGTGAAAGGCGAAGAGCGAAAGGTGAAAGGCGAAAGGCGAAAGGTGAAAGCCGAAAGGCGAAAGGTGATAGGCGAAAGGCGAAAGGCGGAAGGCGAAAGGCGGAAGGCGAAAGGCGAAAGGCGAAAGGCGAAGGGCGAGAGGCGAAAGGTGAAAGGCGAAAGGCGAAAGGCGAAAGGCGAAAGGCGAAAGGCGAAAGGCGAAAGGCGAAAGGCGAAATGGAGAAATTTAAAATGCCTAAAGCAAAAGAAAAAAACGATATTCAAAAGATAAAATACAAAAGTTGAAATTGAAAATGCGAAATGGAGAATTCGAAATTATAAATTTGTATTTCAAAATGCTAAAGGCGAATTGCGAAAGGCGAAAGACGAAAGGCGAAGGGCGAAAGTCGAAAGGCGAAAGGCGAAATGCAAAAGGTGAAAGGCGAAAGGCGAAAGGCGAAAGGCGAAAGGCGAAAGGTGAAAGGCGAAAGGCGAAAGGCGAAAGGCGAAAGGCGAAAGGCGAAAGGCGAAAGGCGAAAGGCGAAAGGCGAAATGCGAAAGGCGAAAGGCGAAAAGGGAAAGGCGAAATCCAAAAGGCGAAAGGCGGAAGGTGAAAGGCGAAAGGCGAAAGGCGAAAGGCGAAATGCGAAAGGCGAAAAGCGAAAGGCGAAAGGCGGAAGGTGAAAGGCGAAAGGCGAAAGGCGAAAGGCGGAAGGCGAAAGGCGAAAGGCGAAAGGTGAAAGGCGAAATGCGAATAGTGAAAGGCGAAAGGCGAAAGGCGGAAGGTGAAAGACGAAAGGCAAAAGGCGAAAGGCGAAAGGCGAAAGGCGAAAGGCGAAAGGCGAAAGGCGGAAGGCGAAAGGCGAAAGGCGAAAGGCGAAAGGCGAAAGGCGAAAGGCGAAAGGCGAAAGGTGAAAGGCGAAAGGCGGAAGGCGGAAGGCGAAAGGCGGAAGGCGAAAGGCGAAAGGCGATAGGCGAAAGGCGATAGGCGAAAGGCGAGAGCCAAAAGTCAAAATGCCTAAGGCAAAAGGCGGAAGGCGAAAGGCGAAAGGCGAAAGGCGGAAGGTGAAAGGCGAAAGGCGAAAGGCGGAAGGCGAAAGGCCAAAGGCGAAAGGCGAAAGGCGAAAGCGAAAGGCGAAAGGCGAAAAGCGAAAGACGAAAGGCGAAAGGCGAAAGGCGAAAGGCGAAAGGCGAAAGGTGAAAGGCGAAAGGCGAAAGGTGAAAGGCGAAAGGCGAAAGGCGAAAGGCGAAAGGCGAAAGGCGGAAGGCGAAAGGCGAGGGGCGAGAAGCAAAAGTAAAAATGCCTAAGGCAAAAGTAAAAACGATTTTCAAAACATGAAATAAAAATGGAGAAATTTGAAATGCCTAAAGCAAAAGAAAAAACGATATTCAAAAGATAAAATACAAAAGTTGAAATTGAAAATGCGAAATGGAAAATTCGAAATTATAAATTCGTATTTCAAAAGGCTAAAGGCGAAATGCGAAAGGCGAAATGCGAAAGGCGAAAGACGAAAGGCGAAGGGCGAAAGTCGAAAGTCGAAAGGCGAAAGGCGAAAGGCAAAAGGCGAAAGGCCAAAGGCGAAAGGCGGAAGGCGAAAGGCGAAAGGCGAGAGGCAAAAGTCAAAATGCCTAAGGCAAAAGGCGGAAGGCGAAAGACGAAAGGCGAAAGGCGAAAGGCGAAAGGCGAAAGGCGAAAGCGAAAGGCGAAAGGCGAAAGGCGAAAAGCGTAAGGCGAAAGGCGAAAGGCGAGGGGCGAGAGGCAAAAGTCAAAATGCCTAAGGCAAAAGGAAAAACGATTTTCAAAACATGAAATAAAAATGGAGAAATTTGAAATGCCTAAAGCAAAAAAAAACGATATTCAAAAGATAAAATACAAAAGTTGAAATTGAAAATGCGAAATGGAAAATTCGAAATTATAAATTCCTATTTCAAAAGGCTAAAGGCGAAATGCGAAAGGCGAAATGCGAAAGGCGAAAGACGAAAGGCGAAGGGCGAAAGTCGAAAGTCGAAAGGCGAAAGGCGAAAGGCGAAAGGCGAAATGCCAAAGGCGAAAGGCGGAAGGCGAAAGGCGAAAGGCGAGAGACAAAAGTCAAAATGCCTAAGGCAAAAGGCGGAAGGCGAAAGGCGAAAGGTGAAAGGCGAAAGGCGAAAGGCGAAAGGCGAAAGGCGAAAGCGAAAGGCGAAAGGCGAAAAGCGAAAGGCGAAAGGCGAAAGGCGAAAAGCGAAAGGTGAAAGGCGAAAGGCGAAAGGCGAAAGGCGAAAGGCGAAAGGCGAAGGGCGAAAGGCGAAAGGCGAAAGGCGAAAGGCGAAAGGCGAAAGGCGAAAGGCGAAAGGCGAAAGGCGAAAGGCGAAAGGCGAAAGGCGAAAGGCGAAAGGCGAAAGGCGAAAGGCGAAAGGCGAAAGGCGGAAGGCGAAAGGTGAAAGGCGAAGAGCGAAAGGTGAAAGGCGAAAGGCGAAAGGTGAAAGCCGAAAGGCGAAAGGTGATAGGCGAAAGGCGAAAGGCGGAAGGCGAAAGGCGGAAGGCGAAAGGCGAAGGGCGAGAGGCGAAAGGTGAAAGGCGAAAGGTGAAAGGCGAAAGGCGAAAGGCGAAAGGCGAAAGGCGAAAGGCGAAAGGCGAAAGGCGAAAGGCGAAAGGTGAAAGGTGAAAGGCGAAAGGCGAAAGGCGAAAGGCCAAAGGCGAAAGGCGAAAGGCGAAAGGCGGAAGGCGAAAGGCGAAAGGCGAAAGGCGAAAGGCGGAAGGCGAAAGGCGAGGGGCGAGAGGCAAAAGTCAAAATGCCTAAGGCAAAAGGAAAAACGATTTTCAAAACATGAAATAAAAATGGAGAAATTTGAAATGCCTAAAGCAAAAAAAAAACGATATTCAAAAGATAAAATACAAAATTTGAAATTGAAAATGCGAAATGGAAAATTCGAAATTATAAATTCGTATTTCAAAGACTAAAGGCGAAATGCGAAAGGCGAAATGCGAAAGGCGAAAGACGAAAGGCGAAGGGCGAAAGTCGAAAGTCGAAAGGCGAAAGGCAAAAGGCGAAATGCCAAAGGCGAAAGGCGGAAGGCGAAAGGCGAAAGGCGAGAGACAAAAGTCAAAATGCCTAAGGCAAAAGGCGGAAGGCGAAAGGCGAAAGGCGAAAGGCGAAAGGTGAAAGGTGAAAGGCGAAAGGCGAAAGGCGAAAGGCGAAAGGCGAAAGGCGAAAGGCGAAAGGCGAAAGGCGAAAGGCGGAAGGCGAAAGGCGGAAGGCGAAAGGTGAAAGGCGAAGAGCGAAAGGTGAAAGGCGAAAGGCGAAAGGTGAAAGCCGAAAGGCGAAAGGTGATAGGCGAAAGGCGAAAGGCGGAAGGCGAAAGGCGGAAGGCGAAAGGCGAACGGCGAGAGGCGAAAGGTGAAAGGCGAAAGGTGAAAGGCGAAAGGCGAAAGGCGAAGGGCGAAAGGCGAAAGGCGAAAGGCGAAAGGCGAAAGGCGAAAGGCGAAAGGCGAAAGGCGAAAGGCGAAAGGCGAAAGGCGAAAGGCGAAAGGCGAAAGGCGAAAGGCGAAAGGCGAAAGGCGAAAGGCGAAAGGCGAAAGGCGGAAGGCGAAAGGTGAAAGGCGAAGAGCGAAAGGTGAAAGGCGAAAGGCGAAAGGTGAAAGCCGAAAGGCGAAAGGTGATAGGCGAAAGGCGAAAGGCGGAAGGCGAAAGGCGGAAGGCGAAAGGCGAAGGGAGAGAGGCGAAAGGTGAAAGGCGAAAGGTGAAAGGCGAAAGGCGAAAGGCGAAAGGCGAAAGGCGAAAGGCGAAAGGCGAAAGGCGAAAGGCGAAAGGCGAAAGGCGAAAGGCGGAAGGCGAAAGGCGAAAGGCGAAAGGCGAAAGGCGAAGGGCGAAAGGCGAAAGGCGAAAGGCGAAAGGCGAAAGGCGAAAGGCGAAAGGCGAAAGGCGAAAGGCGAAAGGCGAAAGGCGAAAGGCGAAAGGCGAAAGGCGAAAGGCGAAAGGCGGAAGGCGAAAGGTGAAAGGCGAAGAGCGAAAGGTGAAAGGCGAAAGGCGAAAGGTGAAAGCCGAAAGGCGAAAGGTGATAGGCGAAAGGATAAAGGCGGAAGGCGAAAGGCGGAAGGCGAAAGGCGAAGGGCGAGAGGCGAAAGGTGAAAGGCGAAAGGTGAAAGGCGAAAGGCGAAAGGCGAAAGGCGAAAGGCGAAAGGCGAAAGGCGAAGGGCGAGAGCGAAAGGTGAAAGGCGAAAGGCGAAAGGCGAAAGGCGAAAGGCGAAAGGCGAAAGGCGATAGGCGAAAGGCGAAAGGCGGAAGGCGGAAGGCGAAAGGCGGAAGGCGAAAGGCGAAAGGCGAAAGGCGAAAGGCGAGAGGCAAAAGTCAAAATGCCTAAGGCAAAAGGCGGAAGGCGAAAGGCGAAAGGCGAAAGGCGGAAGGTGAAAGGCGAAAGGCGAAAGGCGGAAGGCGAAAGGCCAAAGGCGAAAGGCGAAAGGCGAAAGCGAAAGGCGAAAGGCGAAAAGCGAAAGGCGAAAGGCGAAGGGCGAAAGGCGAAAGGCGAAAGGCGAAAGGCGAAAGGTGAAAGGCGAAAGGCGAAAGGTGAAAGGCGAAAGGCGAAAGGCGAAAGGCGAAAGGCGAAAGGCGAAAGGCGAAAGGCGAAAGGCGAAAGGCGGAAGGCGAAAGGCGAAAGGCGAGGGGCGAGAGGCAAAAGTCAAAATGCCTAAGGCAAAAGGAAAAACGATTTTCAAAACATGAAATAAAAATGGAGAAATTTGAAATGCCTAAAGCAAAAGAAAAAACGATATTCAAAAGGTAAAATACAAAAGTTGAAATTGAAAATGCGAAATGGAAAATTCGAAATTATAAATTCGTATTTCAAAAGGCTAAAGGCGAAATGCGAAAGGCGAAATGCGAAAGGCGAAAGACGAAAGGCGAAGGGCGAAAGTCGAAAGTCGAAAGGCGAAAGGCGAAAGGCAAAAGGCGAAAGGCCAAAGGCGAAAGGCGAAAGGCGAAAGGCGAGAGGCAAAAGTCAAAATGCCTAAGGCAAAAGGCGGAAGGCGAAAGGCGAAAGGCGAAAAGCGAAAGGCGAAAGGCGAAAGGCGAAAGGCGAAAGGCGAAAGGCGAAAGGCGAAAGGCGAAAGGCGAAAGGCGAAAGGCGAAAGGCGAAAGGTGAAAGGCGAAAGGCGAAAGGTGAAAGGCGAAAGGCGAAAGGCGAAAGGCGAAAGGCGAAAGGCGAAAGGCGAAAGGCGAAAGGCGAAAGGCGAAAGGCGAAAGACGAAAGGCGAAAGGCGGAAGGCGAAGGGCGAAAGGCGAGAGGCAAAAGTCAAAATGCCTAAGGCAAAAGGAAAAACGATTTTCAAAACATGAAATAAAAATGGAGAAATTTGAAATGCCTAAAGCAAAAGAAAAAACGATATTCAAAAGATAAAATACAAAAGTTGAAATTGAAAATGCGAAATGGAAAATTCGAAATTATAAATTCGTATTTCAAAAGGCTAAAGGCGAAATGCGAAAGGCGAAATGCGAAAGGCGAAAGACGAAAGCGAAGGGCGAAAGTCGAAAGTCGAAAGGCGAAAGGCGAAAGGCAAAAGGCGAAAGGCCAAAGGCGAAAGGCGGAAGGTGAAAGGCGAAAGGCGAAATTCGAAAGGCGAAAGGCGAAAGGCGAAAGGCGAAAGGCGAAAGGCGAAAGGCGAAAGGCGAAGGGCGAAAGGCGAAAGGTGAAAGGCGAAAGGCGAAAGGCGAAAGGCGAAGGGCGAAAGGCGAAAGGCGAAAGGCGAAAGGCGAAAGGCGAAAGGCGAAAGGCGGAAGGCGAAAGGTGAAAGGCGAAGAGCGAAAGGTGAAAGGCGAAAGGCGAAAGGTGAAAGCCGAAAGGCGAAAGGTGATAGGCGAAAGGCGAAAGGCGGAAGGCGAATGGCGGAAGGCGAAAGGCGAAAGGCGAAGGGCGAGAGGCGAAAGGTGAAAGGCGAAAGGCGAATGGCGAAAGGCGAAAGGCGAAAGGCGAAAGGCGAAAGGCGAAAGGCGAAAGGCGAAAGGCGGAAGGCGAAAGGTGAAAGGCGAAGAGCGAAAGGTGAAAGGCGAAAGGCGAAAGGTGAAAGCCGAAAGGCAAAAGGTGATAGGCGAAAGGCGAAAGGCGGAAGGCGAAAGGCGGAAGGCGAAAGGCGAAAGGCGAAAGGCGAAAGGCGGAGGGCGAAAGGCGAGAGGCAAAAGTCAAAATGCCTAAGGCAAAAGGAAAAACGATTTTCAAAACATGAAATAAAAATGGAGAAATTTGAAATGCCTAAAGCAAAAGAAAAAACGATATTCAAAAGATAAAATACAAAAGTTGAAATTGAAAATGCGAAATGGAAAATTCGAAATTATAAATTCGTATTTCAAAAGGCTAAAGGCGAAATGCGAAAGGCGAAATGCGAAAGGCGAAAGACGAAAGCGAAGGGCGAAAGTCGAAAGTCGAAAGGCGAAAGGCGAAAGGCAAAAGGCGAAAGGCCAAAGGCGAAAGGCGGAAGGTGAAAGGCGAAAGGCGAAATTCGAAAGGCGAAAGGCGAAAGGCGAAAGGCGAAAGGCGAAAGGCGAAAGGCGAAAGGCGAAGGGCGAAAGGCGAAAGGCGAGAGGCGAAGGGCGAAAGGTGAAAGGCGAAAGGCGAAAGGCGAAAGGCGAAAGGCGAAAGGCGAATGGCGAAATGCGGAAGGTGAAAGGCGAAAGGCGAAAGGCGAAAGGCGAAAGGCGAAAGGCGAAAGGCGAAAGGCGAAAGGCGAAAGGCGAAAGGCGAAAGGCGAAAGGCGGAAGGCGAAAGGCGGAAGACTAAAGGTGAAAGGCGAAAGGCGAAAGGTGAAAGGCGAAAGGCGAAAGGTGAAAGCCGAAAGGCGAAAGGTGAAAGGCGAAAGGCGAAAAGCGAAAGGCGAAAGGCGAAAGGCGAAAGGAGGAAGGCGAAAGGCGAAAGGCGAAAGGCGAAGGGCGAGAGGCGAAAGGTGAAAAGCGAAAGGCGAAAGGCGAAAGGCGAAAGGCGAAAGGCGAAAGGCGAAAGGCGAAAGGCGAAAGGCGAAAGGCGAAAGGCGAAAGGCGAAAGGCGAAAGGCGAAAGGCGAAAGGCGAAAGGCGAAAGGCGAAAGGCGAAAGGCGAATGGCGAAATGCGGAAGGTGAAAGGCGAAAGGCGAAAGGCGAAAGGCGAAAAGCAAAAGGCGAAAGGCGAAAGGCGAAAGACGAAAGGCAAAAGGCGAAAGGCCAAAGGCGAAAGGCGGAAGGTGAAAGGCGAAAGGCGAAATTCGAAAGGCGAAAGGCGAAAGGCGAAAGGCGAAGGGCGAAAGGCGAAAGGCGAGAGGCGAAGGGCGAGAGGCGGAAGGTGAAAGGCGAAAGGCGAAAGGCGAAAGGCGAAAGGCGAAAGGCGAATGGCGAAATGCGGAAGGTGAAAGGCGAAAGGCGAAAGGCGAAAGGCGAAAGGCGAAAGGCGAAAGGCGAAAGGCGAAAGGCGAAAGGCGAAAGGCGGAAGGCGAAAGGCGGAAGGCTAAAGGTGAAAGGCGAAAGGCGAAAGGTGAAAGGCGAAAGGCGAAAGGTGAAAGCCGAAAGGCGAAAGTTGAAAGGCGAAAGGCGAAAGGAGGAAGGCGAAAGACGAAAGGCGAAAGGCGAAGGGCGAGAGGCGAAATGCGAAAGGCGAAAGGCGAAAGGCGAAAGGCGAAAGGCGAAAGGCGAAAGGCGAAAGGCGAAAGGCGAAAGGCGAAAGGCGAAAGGAGGAAGGCGAAAGGCGAAAGGCGAAAGGCGAAGGGCGAGAGGCGAAAGGTGAAAAGCGAAAGGCGAAAGGCGAAAGGCGAAAGGCGAAAGGCGAAAGGCGAAAGGCGAAAGGCGAAAGGCGAAAGGCGAGAGGCGAAAGGTGAAAAGCGAAAGGCGAAAGGCGAAAGGCGAAAGGCGAAAGGCGAAAGGCGAAAGGCGAAAGGCGAAAGGCGAAAGGCGAAAGGCGAAAGGCGAAAGGCGAATGGCGAAATGCGGAAGGTGAAAGGCGAAAGGCGAAAGGCGAAAGGCGAAAGGCGAAAGGCGAAAGGCGAAAGGCGAAAGGCGAAAGGCGAAAGGCGAAAGGCGAAAGGCGAATGGCGAAATGCGAAAGGCGAAAGGCGAAAGGCGAAAGGCGAAAGGCGAAAGGCGAAAGGCGAAAGGAGGAAGGCGAAAGGCGAAAGGCGAAAAGCGAGAGGCGAAAGGTGAAAAGCGAAAGGCGAAAGGCGAAAGGCGAAAGGCGAAAGGCGAAAGGCGAAAGGCGAAATTCGAAAGGCGAAAGGCGAAAGGCGAAAGGCGAAAGGCGAAAGGCGAAAGGCGAAAGGCGAAAGGCGAATGGCGAAATGCGGAAGGTGAAAGGCGAAAGGCGAAAGGCGAAAGGCGAAAGGCGAAAGGCGAAAGGCGAAAGGCGAAAGGTGAAAGGCGAAAGGCGAAAGGCGGAAGGCGAAAGGCGGAAGGCTAAAGGTGAAAGGCGAAAGGCGAAAGGCGAAAGGCGAAAGGCGAAAGGCGAAAGGCGAAAGGCGAAAGGCGAAAGGCGAAAGGCGAAAGGCGAATGGCGAAATGCGAAAGGCGAAAGGCGAAAGGCGAAAGGCGAAAGGAGGAAGGCGAAAGGCGAAAGGCGAAAGGCGAAGGGCGAGAGGCGAAAGGTGAAAAGCGAAAGGCGAAAGGCGAAAGGCGAAAGGCGAAAGGCGAAAGGCGAAAGGCGAAAGACGAAAGGCGAAGGGCGAAAGGCGAAAGGCGAAAGGCGAAAGGCGAAAGGCGAAAGGCGAAATGCGAAAGGCGAAAGACGAAAGGCGAAGGGCGAAAGTCGAAAGGCGAAAGGCAAAAGGCGAAAGGCGAAAGGCGAAAGGCGAAAGGCGAAAGGCGAAAGGCGAAAGGCGAAAGGCGAAAGGCGAAAGGCGAAAGGCGAAAGGCGAAAGGCGAAAGGCGAAAGGCGAAAGGCGAAAGGCGGAAGGCGAAAGGCGAAAGTCGAAAGGCGAAAGGCGAGGGGCGAGAGGCAAAAGTCAAAATGCCTAAGGCAAAAGGAAAAACGATTTTCAAAACATGAAATAAAAATGGAGAAATTTGAAATGCCTAAAGCAAAAGAAAAAACGATATTCAAAAGATAAAATACAAAAGTTGAAATTGAAAATGCGAAATGGAAAATTCGATATTATAAATTCGTATTTCAAAAGGCTAAAGGCGAAATGCGAAAGGCGAAATGCGAAAGGCGAAAGACGAAAGGCGAAGGGCGAAAGTCGAAAGGCGAAAGGCAAAAGGCGAAAGGCGAAAGGCGAAAGGCGAAAGGCGAAAGGCGAAAGGCGAAAGGCGAAAGGCGAAGGGCGAAAGGCGAAAGGCGAAATTCGGAAGGCGAAAGGCGAAAGGCGGAAGGCGAAAGGTGAAAGGCGAAAGGCGAAAGGTGAAAGGCGAAAGGTGAAAGCCGAAAGGCGAAAGGTGAAAGGCGAAAGGCGAAAGGTGATAGGCGAAAGGCGAAAGGCGGAAGGCGAAAGGCGGAAGGAGAAAGGCGAAAGGCGAAAGGCGAAGGGCGAGAGGCGAAAGGTGAAAGGCGAAAGGCGAAAGGCGAAAGGCGAAAGGCGAAAGGCGAATGGCGAAAGGCGAAAGGCGAAAGGCGAAAGGCGAAAGGCGAAAGGCGAAAGGCGAAAGGCGAAAGGCGAAAGGCGAAAGGCGAAAGGCGAAAGGCGAAAAGCGAAAGGCGAAAGGCGAAAGGCGAGAGGCGAAAAGCGAAAGGCGAAAGGCGAAAGGCGGAAGGCGGAAGGTGAAAGGCGAAAGGCGAAAGGCGAAAGGCGAAAGGCGAAAGGCGAAAGGCGAAAGGCGAAATGCGAAAAGCGGAAGGCAAAAGGAAAAACGATTTTCAAAACATGAAATGAAAATGGGGAAATTTAAAATGCCTAAAGCAAAAGAAAAAAACGATATTCAAAAGATAAAATACAAAAGTTGAAATTGAAAATGCGAAATGGAAAATTCGAAATTATAAATTTGTATTTCAAAATGCTAAAGGCGAATTGCGAAAGGCGAAAGACGAAAGGCGAAGGGCGAAAGTCGAAAGGCGAAAGGCGAAATGCAAAAGGCGAAAGGCGAAAGGCGAAAGGTGAAAGGCGAAAGGCGAAAGGTGAAAGGCGAAAGGCGAAAGGCGAAAGGCGAAAGGCGAAGGGCGAAAGGCGAAAGGCGAAAGGCGAAAGGCGAAAGGCGAAAGGCGAAAGGCGAAAGGCGAAAGGCGAAAGGCGAAAGGCGAACGGGGAAAGGCGAAAGGCGAAAGGCGAAAGGCGAAAGGCGAAAGGCGAAAGGCGAAAGGCGAAAGGGGAAAGGCAAAAGGCGAAAGGCGAAAGGCGAAAGGCGAAAGGCGAAAGGCGAAAGGCGAAAGGGGAAAGGCGAAAGGCGAAAGGCGGAAGGTGAAAGGTGAAAGGCGAAGGCGAAAGGCGAAGGCGAAAGGCGAAAGGCGAAAGGCGAAAGGCGAAAGGCGAAAGGCGAAAGGCGAAAGCGAAAGGCAAAAGGAAAAACGATTTTCAAAACATGAAATGAAAATGGGGAAATTTAAAATGCCTAAAGCAAAAGAAAAAAACGATATTCAAAAGATAAAATACAAAAGTTGAAATTGAAAATGCGAAATGGAAAATTCGAAATTATAAATTTGTATTTCAAAATGCTAAAGGCGAATTGCGAAAGGCGAAAGACGAAAGGCGAAGGGCGAAAGTCGAAAGGCGAAAGGCGAAATGCAAAAGGCGAAAGGCGAAAGGCGAAAGGTGAAAGGCGAAAGGCGAAAGGTGAAAGGCGAAAGGCGAAAGGCGAAAGGCGAAGGGCGAAAGGCGAAAGGCGAAAGGCGAAAGGCGAAAGGCGAAAGGCGAAAGGCGAAAGGCGAAAGGCGAAAGGCGAAAGGGGAAAGGCGAAAGGCGAAAGGCGAAAGGCGAAAGGGGAAAGGCGAAAGGCGAAAGGCGGAAGGTGAAAGGTGAAAGGCGAAGGCGAAAGGCGAAGGCGAAAGGCGAAAGGCGAAAGGCGAAAGGCGAAAGGCGAAAGGCGAAAGGCGAAAGGCGAAAGAGAAAGGCGAAAGGCGAAAGGCGAAAGGCGAAAGGCGAAAGGCGAAAGGCGAAAGGCGAAAAGCGAAAGGCGAAAAGCGAAAGGCGAAAGGCGAAAGGCGAAAAGCGAAAGGCGAAAAGCGAAAGGCGAAAGGCGAAAGGCGAAAGGCGAAAGGCGAAAGGCGAAAGGCGAAATGCGAAAGGCGAAAGGCGAAAGGCGAAAGGCGAAAGGTGAAAGGCGAAAGGCGAAAGGCGAAAGGACAAAGGCGAAAGGCGAAAGGCGAATGGCGGAAGGCGAAAGGCGGAAGGCGAAAGGCGAAAGGCGAAAGGCGAAGGGCGAGAGGCAAAAGTCAAAATGCCTAAGGCAAAAGGAAAAACGATTTTCAAAACATGAAATAAAAATGGAGAAATTTAAAATGCCTAAAGCAAAAGAAAAAACGATATTCAAAAGATAAAATACAAAAGTTTAAATTGAAAATGCGAAATGGAAAATTCGAAATTATAGATTCGTATTTCAAAAGGCTAAAGGCGAAATACGAAAGGCGAAAGACGAAAGGCGAAGGGCGAAAGTCGAAATGCGAAAGGCGAATGGCGAAAGGCGAAAGGTGAAAGGCGAAAGGCGAAAGGCGAAAGGCGAGAGGCGAAAGACGAAAGGCGAAAGGCGAAAGGCGAAAGGCGAAAGGCGAAAGGCGAAAGGCGAAAGGCGAAAGGCGAAAGGCGAAAGGCGAAAGGCGGAAGGCGAAAGGCGAAAGTCGAAAGGCGAAAGGCGAGGGGCGAGAGGCAAAAGTCAAAATGCCTAAGGCAAAAGAAAAACGATTTTCAAAACATGAAATAAAAATGGAGAAATTTGAAATGCCTAAAGCAAAAGAAAAAACGATATTCAAAAGATAAAATACAAAAGTTGAAATTGAAAATGCGAAATGGAAAATTCGATATTATAAATTCGTATTTCAAAAGGCTAAAGGCGAAATGCGAAAGGCGAAATGCGAAAGGCGAAAGACGAAAGGCGAAGGGCGAAAGTCGAAAGGCGAAAGGCAAAAGGCGAAAGGCGAAAGGCGAAAGGCGAAAGGCGAAAGGCGAAAGGCGAAAGGCGAAGGGCGAAAGGCGAAAGGCGAAATTCGGAAGGCGAAAGGCGAAAGGCGGAAGGCGAAAGGTGAAAGGCGAAAGGCGAAAGGTGAAAGGCGAAAGGTGAAAGCCGAAAGGCGAAAGGTGAAAGGCGAAAGGCGAAAAGCGAAAGGCAAAAGGCGAAAGGCGAAAGGAGGAAGGCGAAAGGCGAAAGGCGAAAGGCGAAGGGCGAGAGGCGAAAGGAGAAAAGCGAAAGGCGAAAAGCGAAAGGCGAAAGGCGAAAGGCGAAAGGCGAAAGGCGAAAGGCGAAAGGCGAAAGGCAAAAGGCGAAAGGCAAAAGGCGAAAGGCGAAAGGCGAAAGGTAAAAGGCGAAAGGCGAAAGGTGAAAGGCGAAAGGCGAAAAGCGGAAGGCGAAAGGCGAAAGGCGAAAGGCGAAAGGCGAAAGGCGAAAGGCGAAAGGCGAATGGCGGAAGGCGAAAGGCGGAAGGCGAAAAGCGAAAGGCGAAAGGCGAAAGGCGAAGGGCGAGAGGCAAAAGTCAAAATGCCTAAGGCAAAAGGAAAAACGATTTTCAAAACATGAAATAAAAATGGAGAAATTTAAAATGCCTAAAGCAAAAGAAAAAACTATATTCAAAAGATAAAATACAAAAGTTTAAATTGAAAATGCGAAATGGAAAATTCGAAATTATAGATTCGTATTTCAAAAGGCTAAAGGCGAAATACGAAAGGCGAAAGACGAAAGGCGAAGGGCGAAAGTCGAAATGCGAAAGGCGAATGGCGAAAGGCGAAAGGCGAAAGGCGAAAGGCTAAAAGCGAAAGGCGAAAGCGAAAGGCGAAAGGCGAAAAGCGAAAGGCGAAAGGCGAAAGCGAAAGGCGAAAGGTGAAAGGCGAAAGGCGAAAGGTGAAAGGCGAAAGGCGAAAGGCGAAAGGCGAAAGGCGAAAGGCGAAAGACGAAAGGCGAAAGGCGAAAGGCGAAAGGCGAAAGGCGAAAGGCGAAAGGCGAAAGGCGAAAGGCGAAAGGCGAAAGGCGAAAGGCGAAAGGCGAAAGGGGAAAGGCGAAAGGCGAAAGGCGAAAGTCGAAAGGCGAAAGGCGAAAGGCGAAAGGCGGAAGGCGAAAGGCGAAAGTCGAAAGGCGAGGGGCGAGAGGCAAAAGTCAAAATGCCTAAGGCAAAAGGAAAAACGATTTTCAAAACATGAAATAAAAATGGAGAAATTTGAAATGCCTAAAGCAAAAGAAAAAACGATATTCAAAAGATAAAATACAAAAGTTGAAATTGAAAATGCGAAATGGAAAATTCGAAATTATAAATTCGTAATTCAAAAGGCTAAAGCGAAATGCGAAAGGTGAAAGGCGAAAGCGAAAGGCGAAAGGCGAAAGGCGAAAGGTGAAAGGCGGAAGGTGAAAGGCGAAAGGCGAAGGGCGAAAGGCAAAAGGCGAAAGGCGAAAGGCGAAAGGCGAAAGGCGAAAGGCGAAAGGCGAAAGGCGAAAGGCGAAAGGCGAAAGGCGAAAGGCGAAAGGCGGAAGGTGAAAGGCGAAAGGCGAAGGGCGAGAGGCAAAATTCAAAATGCCTAAGGCAAAAGGAAAAACGATTTTCAAAACATGAAATAAAAATGGAGAAATTTAAAATGCCTAAAGCAAAAGAAAAAACGATATTCAAAAGATAAAATACAAAAGTTGAAATTGAAAATGCGAAATGGAAAATTCGAAATTATAAATTCGTAATTCAAAAGGCTAAAGCGAAATGCGAAAGGTGAAAGGCGAAAGCGAAAGGCGAAAGGCGAAAGGCGAAAGGCGAAAGGCGAAAGGCGAAAGGCGAAAGGCGAAAGGCGAAAGGCGAAAGGCGAAAGGCGAAAGGCGAAAGGCGAAAGGCGAAAGGCGAAAGGCGAAGGGCGAAAGGCGAAAGGCGAAAGGCGAAAGGCGAATGGCGAAAGGCGAAAGGCGGAAGGCGAAAAGCGAAAGGCGGAAGGCGAAAGGTTAAAGGCGAAAGGCGAAAGGTGAAAGGCGAAAGGCGAAAGGTGAAAGCCGAAAGGCGAAAGGTGAAAGGCGAAAGGCGAAAAGCGAAAGGCGAAAGGCGAAAGGCGAAAGGAGGAAGGCGAAAGGCGAAAGGCGAAAGGCGAAAGGGGAAAGGCGAATGTCGAAAGGCGAAAGGCGAAATGCAAAAGGCGAAAGGCGAAAGGCGAAAGGCGAAAGGCGAAAGGCGAAAGGCGAAAGGCGAAAGGCGAAGGCGAAAGGCGAAAGGCGAAAGGCGAAAAGCGAAAGGCGAAAGGCGAAAGGCGAAGGGCGAAAGGGGAAAGGCGAAAGGCGAAAGGCGAAAGGCGAAAGGCGGAAGGTGAAAGGCGAAAGGCGAAAGGCGAAAGGCGAAAGGCGAAAGGCGAAATGCGAAAGGCGAAAAGCGAAAGGCGAAAGGCGGAAGGTGAAAGGCGAAAGGCGGAAGGCGAAAAGCGAAAGGCGAAAGGCGAAAGGCGAAAGGTGAAAGGCGAAATGCGAAAGGTAAAACGCGAAAGGCGAAAGGCGAAAGGCGAAAGGCGAAAGGCGAAAGGCGGAAGGTGAAAGGCGGAAGGTGAAAGGCGAAAGGCGATAGCGAAAGGCGAAAGGTGAAAGGCGAAAGGCGAAAGGCGAAAGGCGAAAGGCGAAAGGCGAAAGGCGAAAGGCGAAAGACGAAAGGCGAAATGCGAAAGGCGAAAGGCGAAAGGCGAAAGGCGAAAGGCGAAAGGCGAAAGGCGAAAGGCGAAAGGCGAAAGGCGAAAGGCGAAAGGCGAAAGGCGGAAGGCGGAAGGCGAAAGTCGAAAGGCGAAAGGCGAGGGGCGAGAGGCAAAAGCCAAAATGCCTAAGGCAAAAGGAAAAACGATTTTCAAAACATGAAATAAAAATGGAGAAATTTGAAATGCCTAAAGCAAAAGAAAAAACGATATTCAAAAGATAAAATACAAAAGTTGAAATTGAAAATGCGAAATGGAAAATTCGGAATTATAAATTCGTATTTCAAAAGGCTAAAGGCGAAATGCGAAAGGCGAAATGCGAAAGGCGAAAGACGAAAGGCGAAGGGCAAAGTCGAAAGGCGAAAGGCAAAAGGCGAAAGGCGAAAGGCGAAAGGCGAAAGGCGAAAGGCGAAAGGCGAAAGGCGAAGGGCGAAAGGCGAAAGGCGACAGGCGAAAGGCGAAAGGCGGAAGGCGAAAGGCGAAAGGCGAAAGGCGAAAGGCGAAGGGCGAGAGGCGAAAGGTGAAAAGCGAAAGGCGAAAGGCGAAAGGCGAAAGGCGAAAGGCGAAAGGCGAAAGGCGAAAGGCGAAAGGCGAAAGGCGAAAGGCGAAAGGCGAAAGGCGAAAGGCGAAAGGCGAAAGGCGAAAGGCGAAAGGCGAATGGCGAAATGCGGAAGGTGAAAGGCGAAAGGCGAAAGGTGAAAGGCGAAAGGCGAAAGGCGAAAGGCGAAAGGCGAAAGGCGAAAGGCGAAAGGCGAAAGGCGAAAGGCGAAAGGCGAAAGGCGAAAGGCGGAAGGCGAAAGGCGGAAGGCTAAAGGTGAAAGGCGAAAGGCGAAAGGTGAAAGGCGAAAGGCGAAAGGTGAAAGCCGAAAGGCGAAAGGTGAAAGGCGAAAGGCGAAAAGCGAAAGGCGAAAGGCGAAATGCGAAAGGAGGAAGGGGAAAGGCGAAAGGCGAAAGGCGAAGGGCGAGAGGCGAAAGGTGAAAGGCGAAAGGCGAAAGGCGAAAGGCGAAATGCGAAAGGCGAAAGGCGAAAGGCGAATGGCGAAATGCGGAAGGTGAAAGGCGAAAGGCGAAAGGCGAAAGGCGAAAGGCGAAAGGCGAAAGGCGAAAGGCGAAAGGCGAAAGGCGAAAGGCGAAAGGCGAAAGGCGAAAGGCGAAAGGCGAAAGGCGAAAGGCGAAAGGCGAAAGGCGAAAGGCGAAAGGCGAAAGGCGAATGGCGAAATGCGGAAGGTGAAAGGCGAAAGGCGAAAGGCGAAAGGCGAAAGGCGAAAGGCGAAATGCGAAAGGCGAAAGGCGAAAGGCCAAAGGCGAAAGGCGAAAAGCGGAAGGCGAAAGGCTAAAGGCGAAAGACGAAAGGCGAAAGGCGAAAGGTGAAAGGCGAAAGGCGAAAGGCGAAAGGCGAAAGGCGAAAGGCGAAAGGCGAAAGGCGAAATGCGAAAGGCGAAAGGCGAAAGGCCAAAGGCGAAAGGCGAAAAGCGGAAGGCGAAAGGCTAAAGGCGAAAGACGAAAGGCGAAAGGCGAAAGGCGAAAGGCGAAAGGCGAAAGGCGAAAGGCGAAAGGCGAAAGGCGAAAGGCGAAAGGCGAAAGGCGAAAGGCGAAAGGCGAAAGGCGAAAGGCGAAAGGCGAAAGGCGAAAGGCGAAAGGCGAAAGGCGTAAGGCGTAAGGCGAAAGGCGAAAAGCGGAAGGCAAAAGGAAAAACGATTTTCAAAACATGAAATGAAAATGGAGAAATTTAAAATGCCTAAAGCAAAAGAAAAAACGATATTCAAAAGATAAAATACAAAAGTTGAAATTGAAAATGCGAAATGGAAAATTCGAAATTATAAATTTGTATTTCAAAATGCTAAAGGCGAATTGCGAAAGGCGAAAGACGAAAGGCGAAGGGCGAAAGTCGAAAGGGGAAAGGCGAAATGCAAAAGGCTAAAGGCGAAAGGCGAAAGGCGAAAGGCGAAATGGAAAATTCGAAATTATAAATTTGTATTTCAAAATGCTAAAGGCGAATTGCGAAAGGCGAAAGACGAAAGGCGAAGGGCGAAAGTCGAAAGGCGAAAGGCGAAATGCAAAAGGCGAAAGGCGAAAGGCGAAAGGCGAAAGGCGAAAGGCGAAAGGCGAAAGGCGAAATGCGAAAGGCGAAAGGCGAAAGGCGAAAGGCGAAAGGCGAAAGGCGAAAGGCGAAAGGCGAAAGGCGAAAGGCGAAAGGCGAAAGGCGAAAGGCGAAAGGCGAAGGGCGAAAGGGGAAAGGCGAAAGGCGAAAGGCGAAAGGCGAAAGGCGAAAGGCGAAAGGCGAAAGGCGGAAGGTGAAAGGCGAAAGGCGAAAGGCGAAAGGCGAAAGGCGAAATGCGAAAGGCGAAAGGCGAAAGGCGAAAGGCGAAAGGCGAAAGGCGAAAGGCGAAAGGCGAAAGGCGAAAGGCGAAAGGCGAAAGGCGAAAGGCGAAAGGCGAAAGGCGAAAGGCGAAAGGCGAAAGGCGAAAGGCGAAATGCGAAAGGCGAAAGGCGAAAGGCGAAAGGCGAAAGGCGAAAGGCGAAATGCGAAAGGCGAAAGGCGAAAGGCGAAAGCCGAAAGGCGAAAGGTGAAAGGCGAAAGGCGAAAAGCGAAAGGCGGAAGGCGAAAGGCGAAAGGAGGAAGGCGAAAGGCGAAAGGCGAAAGGCGAAAGGCGAAAGGAGAAGGGCGAGAGGCGAAAGGTGAAAAGCGAAAGGCGAAAGGCGAAAGGCGAAAGGCGAAAGGCGAAAGGCGAAAGGCGAAAGGCGAAAGGCGAAAGGCGAAAGGCGAAAGGCGAAAGGCGAAAGGCGAAAGGCGAAAGGAGAAAGGCGAAAGGCGAAAGGCGAAAGGCGAAAGGCGAAAGGCGAAAGGCGAATGGCGAAATGCGGAAGGTGAAAGGCGAAAGGCGAAAGGCGAAAGGTGAAAAGCGAAAGGCGAAAGGCGAAAGGTGAAAGGCGAAAGGCGAAAGGCGAAAGGCGAAAGGCGAAAGGCGAAAGGCGAAAGGCGAAAGGCGAAAGGCGAAAGGCGAAAGGCGAAAGGCGAATGGCGAAATGCGAAAGGCGAAAGGCGAAAGGCGAAACGAGGAAGGCGAAAGGCGAAAGGCGAAAGGCGAAGGGCGAGAGGCGAAAGGTGAAAAGCGAAAGGCGAAAGGCGAAAGGCGAAAGGCGAAAGGCGAAAGGCGAAAGGCGAAGGGCGAGAGGCGAAAGGTGAAAAGCGAAAGGCGAAAGGCGAAAGGCGAAAGGCGAAAGGCGAAAGGCGAAAGGCGAAAGGCGAAAGGCGAATGGCGAAATGCGGAAGGTGAAAGGCGAAAGGCGAAAGGCGAAAGGCGAAAAGCGAAAGGCGAAAGGCGAAATGCGAAAGGCGAAAGGCGAAAGGCCAAAGGCGAAAGGCGAAAGGCGAAAAGCGGAAGGCGAAAGGCTAAAGGCGAAAGACGAAAGGCGAAAGGCGAAAGGCGAAAGGCGAATGGCGAAATGCGAAAGGCGAAAGGCGAAAGGCGAAAGGAGGAAGGCGAAAGGCGAAAGGCGAAAGGCGAAGGGCGAGAGGCGAAAGGTGAAAAGCGAAAGGCGAAAGGCGAAAGGCGAAAGGCGAAAGGCGAAAGGCGAAAGGCGAAAGGCGAAAGGCGAAAGGCGAAAGGCGAAAGGCGAATGGCGAAATGCGGAAGGTGAAAGGCGAAAGGCGAAAGGCGAAAGGCGAAAGGCGAAAGGCGAAGGGCGAAAGGCGAAAGGCGAAAGGCGAAAAGCGAAAGGCGAAAGGCGAAAGGCGAAAGGCGAAATGCGAAAGGCGAAAGGCGAAAGGCCAAAGGCGAAAGGCGAAAAGCGGAAGGCGAAAGGCTAAAGGCGAAAGACGAAAGGCGAAAGGCGAAAGGCGAAAGGCGAAAGGAGAAAGGCGAAAGGCGAAAGGCGAAAGGCGAAAGGCGAAAGGCGAAAGGCGAAAGGCGAAAGGCGAAAGGCGAAAGGCGAAAGGCGAAAGGCGAAAGGCGAAAGGCGTAAGGCGAAAGGCGAAAGGCGAAAGGCGAAAGGCGGAAGGTGAAAGGCGAAAGGCGAAAGGCGAAAGGCGAAATGCGAAAGGCGAAAAGCGAAAGGCGAAAGGCGGAAGGTGAAAGGCGAAAGGCGAAAGGCGGAAGGCGAAAGGCGAAAGCCGAAAGGCGAACGGCGAAAGGCGAAAGGCGAAAGGCGAAATGCGAAAGGCGAAAGGCGAAAGGCGAAAGGCGAAAGGCGAAAGGCGGAAGGCGAAAGGCGAAAGGCGAAAGGCGAAAGGCGAAAGGCGAAAGGCGAAAGGCGAAAGGCGAAAGGCGAAAGGCGAAAGGCGAAAGGCGAAAGGCGGAAGGTGAAAGGCGGAAGGCGAAAGGCAAAGGCGAAAGGCGAAGTGCGAGAGGCAAAAATCAAAATGCCTAAGGCAAAAGGAAAAACGATTTTCAAAACATGAAATAAAAATGGAGAAATTTAAAATGCCTAAAGCAAAAGAAAAAACGATATTCAAAAGATAAAATACAAAAGTTGAAATTGAAAATGCTAAATGGAAAATTCGAAATTATAAATTCGTATTTCAAAAGGCTAAAGGCGAAATGCGAAAGGCGAAAGACGAAAGGCGAAGGGCGAAAGTCGAAATGCGAAAGGCGAGAGGCGAATGGCGAAAGGCGAAAGGCGAAAGGCGAAAGGCGAAAGGCGAAAGGCGAAAGGCGAAAGGCGAAATGTGAAAGGCGAAAGGCGAAAGGCGAAAGGCGAAAGGCGAAAGGCGAAAGGCGAAAGGCGAAAGGCGGAAGGTGAAAGGCGAAAGGCGAAGGGCGAAAGGCGGAAGGCGAAAGGCGAAAGGCGAAAGGCGAAAGGCGAAAAGCGAATGGCGAAAGGCGAAAGGCGAAATGCGAAAGGCGAAAGGCGAAAGGCGAAAGGCGAAAGGCGAAAGGCGAAAGGCGAAAGGCGAAAGGCGAAATGCGAAAGCGAAAGGCGAAAGGCGAAAGGCAAAAGGCGAAAGGCGAAAGGCGAAAGGCGAAAGGCGACAGGCGAAAGGCGAAAGGCGAAAGGCGAAAGGCGAAAGGCGAAAGGCGAAAGGCAAAAGGCGAAAGGCGAAAGGCGAAAGGCGAAAGGCGAAAGGCGAAAGGAGAAAGGCGAAAGGCGAAAGGCGAAAGGCGAAAGGCGAAAGGCGAAAGGCGGAAGGCGAAAGGCGAAAGGCGAAAGGCGAAAGGCGAAAGGCGAAAGGCGAAAGGCGAAAGGCGAAAGGCGAAAGGCGGAAGGCGAAAGGCGAAAGGCGAAAGGCGAAAGGCGAAAAGCGAATGGCGAAAGGCGAAAGACGAAAGGCGAAGGGCGAAAGTCGAAATGCGAAAGGCGAGAGGCGAATGGCGAAAGGCGAAAGGCGAAAGGCGAAAGGCGAAAGGCGAAAGGCGAAAGGCGAAAGGTGAAAGGCGAAAGGCGAAAGGCGAAAGGCGAAAGGCGAAAGGCGAAAGGCGAAAGGCGAAAGGCGAAAGGCGAAAGGCGAAAGGCGAAAGGCGAAAGGCGAAAGGCGAAAGGCGAAAGGCGAAAGGTGAAAAGCGAAAGGCGAAAGGCGAAATGCAAAAGGCGAAAGGCGAAAGGCGAAAGGCGAAAGGCCAAATGCGAAAGGCGAAAGCGAAAGGCGAAAGGCGAAAGGCAAAAGGCGAAAGGCGAAAGGCGAAAGGTGAAAGGCGGAAGGTGAAAGGCGAAAGGCGAAGGGCGAAAGGCAAAAGGCGAAAGGCAAAAGGCGGAAGGCGAAAGGCGAAAGGCGAAAGGCGAAAGGCGAAAGGCGGAAGGTGAAAGGCGAAAGGCGAAGGGCGAGAGGCAAAATTCAAAATGCCTAAGGCAAAAGGAAAAACGATTTTCAAAACATGAAATAAAAATGGAGAAATTTAAAATGCCTAAAGCAAAAGAAAAAACGATATTCAAAAGATAAAATACAAAAGTTGAAATTGAAAATGCGAAATGGAAAATTCGAAATTATAAATTCGTAATTCAAAAGGCTAAAGCGAAATGCGAAAGGTGAAAGGCGAAAGGCGAAAGGCGAAAGGCGAAAGGCGAAAGGCGAAAGGCGAAAGGCGAAAGGCGAAAGGCGAAAGGCGAAAGGCGAAAGGCGAAAGGCGAAAGGCGAAAGGCGAAAGGCGAAAGGCGGAAGGCGAAAGGCGAAAGGCGAGGGGCGAGAGGCAAAAGTCAAAATGCCTAAGGCAAAAGGAAAAACGATTTTCAAAGCATGAAATAAAAATGGAGAAATTTGAAATGCCTAAAGCAAAAGAAAAAACGATATTCAAAAGATAAAATACAAAAGTTGAAATTGAAAATGCGAAATGGAAAATTCGAAATTATAAATTCGTATTTCAAAAGGCTAAAGGCGAAATGCGAAAGGCGAAATGCGAAAGGCGAAAGACGAAAGAGAAGGGCGAAAGTCGAAAGTCGAAAGGCGAAAGGCGAAAGGCGAAAGGCGAAAGGCGAAGGGCGAAGGGCGAAAGGCGGAAGGTGAAAGGCGAAAGGCGAAAGGCGAAAGGCGAAAGGCGAAAGGCGAAAGGCGAAGGGCGAAAGGCGAAAGGCGAAAGGCGAAAGGCGAAAGGCGAAAGGCGAAAGCCGAAAGGCGAAAGGCGAAAGGCGAAAAGCGAAATGCGAAAAGCGAAAGGCGAAAGGCGAAAGGCGAAAGGCGAAAGGCGAAAGGCGAAAGGCGAAAGGCGAAAGGCGAAAGGCGAAAGGCGAAAGGCGAAAGGCGAAAGGCGAAAGGCGAAAGGCGAAAGGCGAAAGGCGAAAGGCGGAAGGTGAAAGCCGAAAGGCGAAAGGTCATAGGCGAAAGGCGAAAGGCGAAAGGCGAAAGGCGAAAGGCGAAAGGCGAAAGGCGAAAGGCGAAAGGCGAAAGGCGAAAGGCGAAAGGCGAAAGGCGAAAGGCGAAAGGCGAAAGGCGAAAGGCGAAAGGCGAAAGGCGAAAGGCGAAAGGCGGAAGGCGAAAGGCGAAAGGCGAAAGGCGAAAGGCGAAAGGCGAAAGGCGAAAGGCGAAAGGCGAAAGGCGAAAGGCGAAAGGCGGAAGGCGAAAGGCAAAGGCGAAAGGCGAAGTGCGAGAGGCAAAAATCAAAATGCCTAAGGCAAAAGGAAAAACGATTTTCAAAACATGAAATAAAAATGGAGAAATTTAAAATGCCTAAAGCAAAAGAAAAAACGATATTCAAAAGATAAAATACAAAAGTTGAAATTGAAAATGCGAAATGGAAAATTCGAAATTATAAATTCGTATTTCAAAAGGCTAAAAGCGAAATGCGAAAGGCGAAAGACGAAAGGCGAAGGGCGAAAGTCGAAATGCGAAAGGCGAGAGGCGAATGGCGAAAGGCGAAAGGCGAAAGGCGAAAGGCGAAAGGCGAAAGGCGAAACGTGAAAGGCGAAAGGCGAAAGGCGAAAGGCGAAAGGCGAAAGGCGAAAGGCGAAAGGCGAAAGGCGAAAGGCGAAAGGCGAAAGGCGAAAGGCGAAAGGCAAAAGGCGAAAGGCGAAAGGCGAAAGGCGAAAGGCGAAAGGCGAAAGGCCAAATGCGAAAGGCGAAAGCGAAAGGCGAAAGGCGAAAGGCAAAAGGCGAAAGGCGAAAGGTGAAAGGCGGAAGGTGAAAGGCGAAAGGCGAAGGGCGAAAGGCAAAAGGCGAAAGGCAAAAGGCGAAAGGCGAAAGGCGAAAGGCGAAAGGCAAAATTCAAAATGCCTAAGGCAAAAGGAAAAACGATTTTCAAAACATGAAATAAAAATGGAGAAATTTAAAATGCCTAAAGCAAAAGAAAAAACGATATTCAAAAGATAAAATACAAAAGTTGAAATTGAAAATGCGAAATGGAAAATTCGAAATTATAAATTCGTAATTCAAAAGGCTAAAGCGAAATGCGAAAGGTGAAAGGCGAAAGGCGAAAGGCGAAAGGCGAAAGGCGAAAGGCGAAAGGCGAAAGGCGAAAGGCGAAAGGCGAAAGGCGAAAGGCGAAAGGCGAAAGGCGAAAGGCGAAAGGCGAAAGGCGAAAGGCGAAAGGCGAAAGGCGGAAGGCGAAAGGCGAAAGGCGAGGGGCGAGAGGCAAAAGTCAAAATGCCTAAGGCAAAAGGAAAAACGATTTTCAAAACATGAAATAAAAATGGAGAAATTTGAAATGCCTAAAGCAAAAGAAAAAACGATATTCAAAAGATAAAATACAAAAGTTGAAATTGAAAATGCGAAATGGAAAATTCGAAATTATAAATTCGTATTTCAAAAGGCTAAAGGCGAAATGCGAAAGGCGAAATGCGAAAGGCGAAAGACGAAAGAGAAGGGCGAAAGTCGAAAGTCGAAAGGCGAAAGGCGAAAGGCAAAAGGCGAAAGGCCAAAGGCGAAAGGCGGAAGGTGAAAGGCGAAAGGCGAAATTCGAAAGGCGAAAGGCGAAAGGCGAAAGGCGAAAGGCGAAAGGCGAAAGGCGAAAGGCGAAAGGCGAAAGGCGAAAGGCGAAAGGCGAAAGGCGAAGGGCGAAGGGCGAAAGGCGGAAGGTGAAAGGCGAAAGGCGAAAGGCGAAAGGCGAAAGGCGAAGGGCGAAAGGCGAAAGGCGAAAGGCGAAAGGCGAAAGGCGAAAGGCGAAAGGCGAAAGGCGAAAGGCGAAAGGCGAAAGGCGAAAGGCGGAAGGCGAAAGGTGAAAGGCGAAGAGCGAAAGGTGAAAGGCAAAAGGCGAAAGGTGAAAGCCGAAAGGCGAAAGGTGATAGGCGAAAGGCGAAAGGCGAAAGGCGAAAGGCGAAGGGCGAGAGGTGAAAGGTGAAAGGCGAAAGGCGAAAGGCGAAAGGCGAAAGGCGAAAGGCGAAAGGCGAAAGGCGAAAGGCGAAAGGCGAATGGCGAAAGGCGAAAGGCGAAAGGCGAAAGGCGAAAGGCGAAAGGCGAAAAGCGAAAGGCGAAAGGCGAAAGGCGAAAGGCGAAAGGCGAAAGGCGAAAGGCGAAAGGCGAAAGGCGGAAGGCGGAAGGTGAAAGGCGAAAGGCGAAAGGCGAAAGGCGAAAGGCGAAAGGCGAAAGGCGAAAGGCGAAAGGCGAAAGGCGAAAGGCGAAAAGCGGAAGGCAAAAGGAAAAACGATTTTCAAAACATGAAATGAAAATGGAGACATTTAAAATGCCTAAAGCAAAAGAAAAAAACGATATTCAAAAGATAAAATACAAAAGTTGAAATTGAAAATGCGAAATGGAAAATTCGAAATTATAAATTTGTATTTCAAAATGCTAAAGGCGAATTGCGAAAGGCGAATTGCGAAAGGCGAAAGACGAAAGGCGAAGGGCGAAAGGCGAAAGGCGAAAGGCGAAAGGCGAAAGGCGAAAGGCGAAAGGCGAAAGGCGAAAGGCGAAAGGCGAAAGGCGAAAGGCGGAAGGCGGAAGTTGAAAGGCGAAAGGCGAAAGGCGAAAGGCGAAAGGCGAAAGGCGAAAGGCGAAAGGCGAAAGGCGAAAGGCGAAAGGCGAAAGGCGAAAGGCGAAAGGCGAAAGGCGAAAGGCGAAAGGCGAAAGGCGAAAGGCTAAGGGCGAAAGGCGAAAGGCGAAAGGCGAAAGGCGAAAGGCGAAAGGCGAAAGGCGAAAGGCGAAAGGCGAAAGGCGAAAGGCGAAAGCGAAAGGCGAAAGGCGAAAGGCGAAAAGCGAAATGCGAAAAGCGAAAGGCGAAAGGCGAAAGGCCAAAGGCGAAAGGCGAAAGGCGAAAGGCGAAATGCGAAAGGCGAAAGGCGAAAGGCGAAAGGCGAAAGGCGAAAGGCGAAAGGCGAAAGGCGAAAGCGAAAGGCGAAAGGCGAAAGGCGAAAGGCGAAAGCGAATGGCGAAAGGCGAAAGGCGAAAGGGGAAAGGCGAAAGGCGAAAGGCGAAAGGCGAAAGGCGAAAGGCGAAAGGCGAAAGGCGAAAGGCGAAAGCGAAAGGCGAAAGGCGAAAGGGGAAAGGCGAAAGGCGAAAGGCGAAAGGCGAAAGGCGAAAGGCGAAAGGCGAAAGGCGAAAGGCGAAAGCGAATGGCGAAAGGCGAAAGGCGAAAGGGGAAAGGCGAAAGGCGAAAGGCGAAAGGCGAAAGGCGAAAGGCGAAAGGCGAAAGGCGAAAGCGAAAGGCGAAAGGCGAAAGGCGAAAGGCGAAAGCGAATGGCGAAAGGCGAAAGGCGAAAGGGGAAAGGTGAAAGGCGAAAGGCGAAGGCGAAAGGCGAAGGCGAAAGGCGAAAGGCGAAAGGCGAAAGGCGAAAGGCGAAAGGCGAAAGGCGAAAGGCGAAAGGCGAAAGGCGAAAGGCGAAAGGCGAAAGGCGAAAGGCGAAAGGCGAAAGGCGAAAGGCGAAAGGCGAAAGCGAAAGGCGAAAGGCGAAAGGCGAAAGGCGAAAAGCGAAAGGCGAAAAGCGAAAGGCGAAAGGCGAAATGCGAAAGGCGAAAGGCGAAAGGCGAAAGGCGAAATGCGAAAGGCGAAAGGCGAAAGGCGAAAGGCGAAAGGCGAAAGGCGAAAGGCGAAAGGCGAAAGGCGAAAGGCGAAAGGCGAAAGGCGAAAAGCGGAAGGCGAAAGGCGAAAGGCGAAAGGCGAAAGGCGAATGGCGGAAGGCGAAAGGCGGAAGGCGAAAGGCGAAAGGCGAAAGGCGAAAGGCGAAAGGCGAAGGGCGAGAGGCAAAAGTCAAAATGCCTAAGGCAAAAGGAAAAACGATTTTCAAAACATGAAATAAAAATGGAGAAATTTAAAATGCCTAAAGCAAAAGAAAGAACGATATTCAAAAGATAAAATACAAAAGTTTAAATTGAAAATGCGAAATAGAAAATTCGAAATTATAGATTCGTATTTCAAAAGGCTAAAGGCGAAATACGAAAGGCGAAAGACGAAAGGCGAAGGGCGAAAGTCGAAATGCGAAAGGCGAATGGCGAAAGGCGAAAGGCGAAAGGCGAAAGGCGAAAGGCTAAAGGCGAAAGGCGAAAGCGAAAGGCGAAAAGCGAAAGGCGAAAGGCGAAAGGCGAAAGGCGAAAGGCGAAAGTTGAAAGGCGAAAGGCGAAAAGTGAAAGGCGAAAGGCGAAAGGCGAAAGGCGGAAGGCGAAAGGCGAAAGGCGAAAGGCGAAAGGCGAAAGGCGAAAGGCGAAAGGCGAAAGGCGAAAGGCGAAAAGCGAAGGGCGAGAGGCAAAAGTCAAAATGCCTAAGGCAAAAGGAAAAACGATTTTCAAAACAAGAAATAAAAATGGAGAAATTTAAAATGCCTAAAGCAAAAGAAAAAACGATATTCAAAAGATAAAATACAAAAGTTGAAATTGAAAATGCGAAATGGAAAATTCGAAATTATAAATTCGTATTTCAAAGGCTAAAGGCGAAATGCGAAAGGCGAAAGACGAAAGGCGAAGGGCGAAAGTCGAAATGCGAAAGGCGAGAGGCGAATGGCGAAAGGCGAAAGGCGAAAGGCGAAAGGCGAAAGGCGAAAGGCGAAAGGCGAAAGGCGAAAGGCGAAATGTGAAAGGCGAAAGGCGAAACGCGAAAGGCGAAAGGCGAAAGGCGAAAGGCGAAAGGCGAAAGGCGAAAGGCGAAAGGCGAAAGGCGAAAGGCGAAAGGCGAAAGGCGAAAGGCGAAAGGCGAAAGGCGAAACGCGAAAGGCAAAAGGCGAAAGGCGAAAGGCGAAAGGCGAAAGGCGAAAGGCGAAAGGCGAAAGGCGAAAGGCGAAAGGCGAAAGGCGAAAGGCGAAAGGCGAAAGGCGGAAGGCGAAAGGTGAAAGGCGAAGAGCGAAAGGTGAAAGGCAAAAGGCGAAAGGTGAAAGCCGAAAGGCGAAAGGTGATAGGCGAAAGGCGAAAGGCGGAAGGCGAAAGGCGGAAGGCGAAAGGCGAAAGGCGAAAGGCGAAGGGCGAGAGGTGAAAGGTGAAAGGCGAAAAGCGAAAGGCGAAAGGCGAAAGGCGAAAGGCGAAAGGCGAATGGCGAAAGGCGAAAGGCGAAAGGCGAAAGGCGAAAGGCGAAAGGCGAAAGGCGAAAGGCGAAAGGCGAAAGGCGAAAGGCGAAAGGCGAAAGGCGAAAGGCAAAAGGCGAAAGGCGAAAGGCGAAAGGCGAAAGGCGAAAGGCGAAAAGCGGAAGGCGAAAGGCGAAAGGCGAAAGGCGAAAGGAGAAAGGCGAAAGGCGAAAGGCGAATGGCGGAAGGCGAAAGGCGGAAGGCGAAAGGCGAAAGGCGAAAGGCGAAAGGCCAAAAGCGAAGGGCGAGAGGCAAAAGTCAAAATGCGAAAGGCGAAAGGCGAAAGGCGAAAGGCGAAAGCGAAAGGCGAAAGGCGAAAGCCGAAAGGCGAAAGGCGAAAAGCGAAATGCGAAAAGCGAAAGGCGAAAGGCGAAAGGCCAAAGGCGAAAGGCGAAAGGCGAAAGGCGAAATGCGAAAGGCGAAAGGCGAAAGGCGAAAGGCGAAAGGCGAAAGGCGAAAAGCGGAAGGCGAAAGGCGAAAGGCAAAAGGCGAAAGGCGAAAGCGAAAGGCGAAAGGCGAAAGGCGAAAGGCGAAAGGCGAAAGGCGAAAGGCGAAAGGCGAAAGGCGAAAGGCGAAAGGCGAAAGGCGAAAGGGGAAAGGCGAAAGGCGAAAGGCGAAAGGCGAAAGGCGAAAGGCGAAAGGCGAAAGGCGAAAGGCGAAAGGCGAAAGGCGAAAGGCGAAAGGCGAAAGGCGAAAGGCGAAAGGCGAAAGCGAAAGGCGAAAGGGGAAAGGCGAAAGGCGAAAGGCTGAAGGTGAAAGGCGAAAGGCGAAGGCGAAAGGCGAAGGCGAAAGGCGAAAGGCGAAAGGCGAAAGGCGAAAGGCGAAAGGCGAAAGGCGAAAGGCGAAAGGCGAAAGGCGAAAGGCGAAAGGCGAAAGGCGAAAGGCGAAAGGCGAAAGGCGAAAGGCGAAAGCGAAAGGCGAAAGGCGAAAGGGGAAAGGCGAAAGGCGAAAGGCGGAAGGTGAAAGGCGAAAGGCGAAGGCGAAAGGCGAAGGCGAAAGGCGAAAGGCGAAAGGCGAAAGGCGAAAGGCGAAAGGCGAAAGGCGAAAGGCGAAAGGCGAAAGGCGAAAGGCGAAAGGCGAAAGGCGAAAGGCGAAAGGCGAAAGGCGAAAGGCGAAAGGCGAAAGCGAAAGGCGAAAGGCGAAAGGCGAAAGGCGAAAGGCGAAAAGCGAAAGGCGAAAAGCGAAAGGCGAAAGGCGAAAGGCGAAAGGCGAAAGGCGAAAGGCGTAAGGCGAAATGCGAAAGGCGAAAGGCGAAAGGCGAAAGGCGAAAGGCGAAAGGCGAAAGGCGAAAGGCGAAAGGCGAAAGGCGAAAAGCGGAAGGCGAAAGGCGAAAGGCGAAAGGCGAAAGGCGAAAGGCGAATGGCGGAAGGCGAAAGGCGGAAGGCGAAAGGCGAAAGGCGAAAGGCGAAAGGCGAAAGACGAAGGGCGAGAGGCAAAAGTCAAAATGCCTAAGGCAAAAGGAAAAACGATTTTCAAAACATGAAATAAAAATGGAGAAATTTAAAATGCCTAAAGCAAAAGAAAAAACGATATTCAAAAGATAAAATACAAAAGTTTAAATTGAAAATGCGAAATGGAAAATTCGAAATTATAGATTCGTATTTCAAAAGGCTAAAGGCGAAATACGAAAGGCGAAAGACGAAAGGCGAAGGGCGAAAGTCGAAATGCGAAAGGCGAATGGCGAAAGGCGAAAGGCGAAAGGCTAAAGGCGAAAGGCGAAAGCGAAAGGCGAAAAGCGAAAGGCGAAAGGCGAAAGGCGAAAGGCGAAAGGCGAAAGTTGAAAGGCGAAAGGCGAAAAGTGAAAGGCGAAAGGCGAAAGGCGAAAGGCGGAAGGCGAAAGGCGAAAGGCGAAAGGCGAAAGGCGAAAGGCGAAAGGCGAAAGGCGAAAGGCGAAAGGCGAATGGCGAAAAGCGAAGGGCGAGAGGCAAAAGTCAAAATGCCTAAGGCAAAAGGAAAAACGATTTTCAAAACATGAAATAAAAATGGAGAAATTTAAAATGCCTAAAGCAAAAGAAAAAACGATATTCAAAAGATAAAATACAAAAGTTTAAATTGAAAATGCGAAATGGAAAATTCGAAATTATAGATTCGTATTTCAAAAGGCTAAAGGCGAAATACGAAAAGCGAAAGACGAAAGGCGAAGGGCGAAAGTCGAAATGCGAAAGGCGAATGGCGAAAGGCGAAAGGCGAAAGGCGAAAGGCGAAAGGCTAAAGGCGAAAGGCGAAAGCGAAAGGCGAAAAGCGAAAGGCGAAAGGCGAAAGGCGAAAGGCGAAAGGCGAAAGTTGAAAGGCGAAAGGCGAAAAGTGAAAGGCGAAAGGCGAAAGGCGAAAGGCGGAAGGCGAAAGGCGAAAGGCGAAAGGCGAAAGGCGAAAGGCGAAAGGCGAAAGGCGAAAGGCGAAAGGCGAAAGGCGAAAGGCGAAAAGCGAAGGGCGAGAGGCAAAAGTCAAAATGCCTAAGGCAAAAGGAAAAACGATTTTCAAAACATGAAATACCTAAAGCAAAAGAAAGAACGATATTCAAAAGATAAAATACAAAAGTTTAAATTGAAAATGCGAAATGGAAAATTCGAAATTATAGATTCGTATTTCAAAAGGCTAAAGGCGAAATACGAAAGGCGAAAGACGAAAGGCGAAGGGCGAAAGTCGAAATGCGAAAGGCGAATGGCGAAAGGCGAAAGGCGAAAGGCGAAAGGCGAAAGGCGAAAGGCTAAAGGCGAAAGGCGAAAGCGAAAGGCGAAAAGCGAAAGGCGAAAGGCGAAAGGCGAAAGGCGAAAGGCGAAAGTTGAAAGGCGAAAGGCGAAAAGTGAAAGGCGAAAGGCGAAAGGCGAAAGGCGGAAGGCGAAAGGCGAAAGGCGAAAGGCGAAAGGCGAAAGGCGAAAGGCGAAAGGCGAAAGGCGAAAAGCGAAGGGCGAGAGGCAAAAGTCAAAATGCCTAAGGCAAAAGGAAAAACGATTTTCAAAACATGAAATAAAAATGGAGAAATTTAAAATGCCTAAAGCAAAAGAAAAAACGATATTCAAAAGATAAAATACAAAAGTTGAAATTGAAAATGCGAAATGGAAAATTCGAAATTATAAATTCGTATTTCAAAGGCTAAAGGCGAAATGCGAAAGGCGAAAGACGAAAGGCGAAGGGCGAAAGTCGAAATGCGAAAGGCGAGAGGCGAATGGCGAAAGGCGAAAGGCGAAAGGCGAAAGGCGAAAGGCGAAAGGCGAAATGTGAAAGGCGAAAGGCGAAACGCGAAAGGCGAAAGGCGAAAGGCGAAAGGCGAAAGGCGAAAGGCGAAAGGCGAAAGGCGAAAGGCGAAAGGCGAAAGGCGAAAGGCGAAACGCGAAAGGCAAATGGCGAAAGGCGAAAGGCGAAAGGCGAAAGGCGAAAGGCGAAAGGCGAAAGGCGAAAGGCGAAAGGCGAAAGGCGAAAGGCGAAAGGCGAAAGGCGAAAGGCGGAAGGCGAAAGGTGAAAGGCGAAGAGCGAAAGGTGAAAGGCAAAAGGCGAAAGGTGAAAGCCGAAAGGCGAAAGGTGATAGGCGAAAGGCGAAAGGCGGAAGGCGAAAGGCGGAAGGCGAAAGGCGAAAGGCGAAAGGCGAAGGGCGAGAGGTGAAAGGTGAAAGGCGAAAAGCGAAAGGCGAAAGGCGAAAGGCGAAAGGCGAAAGGCGAAAGGCGAATGGCGAAAGGCGAAAGGCGAAAGGCGAAAGGCGAAAGGCGAAAGGCGAAAGGCGAAAGGCGAAAGGCGAAAGGCGAAAGGCGAAAGGCGAAAGGCGAAAGGCGGAAGGCGAAAGGCGAAAGGCGAAAGGCGAAAGGCAAAAGGCGAAAGGCGAAAGGCGAAAGGCGAAAGGCGAAAGGCGAAAAGCGGAAGGCGAAAGGCGAAAGGCGAAAGGCGAAAGGAGAAAGGCGAAAGGCGAAAGGCGAATGGCGGAAGGCGAAAGGCGGAAGGCGAAAGGCGAAAGGCGAAAGGCCAAAAGCGAAGGGCGAGAGGCAAAAGTCAAAATGCGAAAGGCGAAAGGCGAAAGGCGAAAGGCGAAAGCGAAAGGCGAAAGGCGAAAGCCGAAAGGCGAAAGCCGAAAGGCGAAAGGCGAAAAGCGAAATGCGAAAAGCGAAAGGCGAAAGGCGAAAGGCGAAAGGCCAAAGGCGAAAGGCGAAAGGCGAAAGGCGAAATGCGAAAGGCGAAAGGCGAAAGGCGAAAGGCGAAAGGCGAAAGGCGAAAGGCGAAAAGCGGAAGGCGAAAGGCGAAAGGCAAAAGGCGAAAGGCGAAAGCGAAAGGCGAAAGGCGAAAGGCGAAAGGCGAAAGGCGAAAGGCGAAAGGCGAAAGGCGAAAGGCGAAAGGCGAAAGGGGAAAGGCGAAAGGCGAAAGGCGAAAGGCGAAAGGCGAAAGGCGAAAGGCGAAAGGCGAAAGGCGAAAGGCGAAAGGCGAAAGGCGAAAGGCGAAAGGCGAAAGGCGAAAGCGAAAGGCGAAAGGCGAAAGGGGAAAGGCGAAAGGCGAAAGGCTGAAGGTGAAAGGCGAAAGGCGAAGGCGAAAGGCGAAGGCGAAAGGCGAAAGGCGAAAGGCGAAAGGCGAAAGGCGAAAGGCGAAAGGCGAAAGGCGAAAGGCGAAAGGCGAAAGGCGAAAGGCGAAAGGCGAAAGGCGAAAGCGAAAGGCGAAAGGCGAAAGGGGAAAGGCGAAAGGCGAAAGGCGGAAGGTGAAAGGCGAAAGGCGAAGGCGAAAGGCGAAGGCGAAAGGCGAAAGGCGAAAGGCGAAAGGCGAAAGGCGAAAGGCGAAAGGCGAAAGGCGAAAGGCGAAAGGCGAAAGGCGAAAGGCGAAAGGCGAAAGGCGAAAGGCGAAAGCGAAAGGCGAAAGGCGAAAGGCGAAAGGCGAAAGGCGAAAGGCGAAAAGCGAAAGGCGAAAAGCGAAAGGCGAAAGGCGAAAGGCGAAAGGCGAAAGGCGAAAGGCGAAAGGCGAAATGCGAAAGGCGAAAGGCGAAAGGCGAAAGGCGAAAGGCGAAAGGCGAAAGGCGAAAGGCGAAAAGCGGAAGGCGAAAGGCGAAAGGCGAAAGGCGAAAGGCGAAAGGCGAAAGGCGAAAGGCGAATGGCGGAAGGCGAAAGGCGGAAGGCGAAAGGCGAAAGGCGAAAGGCGAAAGGCGAAAGACGAAGGGCGAGAGGCAAAAGTCAAAATGCCTAAGGCAAAAGGAAAAACGATTTTCAAAACATGAAATAAAAATGGAGAAATTTAAAATGCCTAAAGCAAAAGAAAAAACGATATTCAAAAGATAAATTACAAAAGTTTAAATTGAAAATGCGAAATGGAAAATTCGAAATTATAGATTCGTATTTCAAAAGGCTAAAGGCGAAATACGAAAGGCGAAAGACGAAAGGCGAAGGGCGAAAGTCGAAATGCGAAAGGCGAATGGCGAAAGGCGAAAGGCGAAAGGCTAAAGGCGAAAGGCGAAAGCGAAAGGCGAAAAGCGAAAGGCGAAAGGCGAAAGGCGAAAGGCGAAAGGCGAAAGTTGAAAGGCGAAAGGCGAAAAGTGAAAGGCGAAAGGCGAAAGGCGAAAGGCGGAAGGCGAAAGGCGAAAGGCGAAAGGCGAAAGGCGAAAGGCGAAAGGCGAAAGGCGAAAGGCGAAAGGCGAAAAGCGAAGGGCGAGAGGCAAAAGTCAAAATGCCTAAGGCAAAAGCAAAAACGATTTTCAAAACATGAAATAAAAATGGAGAAATTTAAAATGCCTAAAGCAAAAGAAAAAACGATATTCAAAAGATAAAATACAAAAGTTGAAATTGAAAATGCGAAATGGAAAATTCGAAATTATAAATTCGTATTTCAAAGGCTAAAGGCGAAATGCGAAAGGCGAAAGACGAAAGGCGAAGGGCGAAAGTCGAAATGCGAAAGGCGAGAGGCGAATGGCGAAAGGCGAAAGGCGAAAGGCGAAAGGCGAAAGGCGAAAGGCGAAAGGCGAAAGGCGAAATGTGAAAGGCGAAAGGCGAAACGCGAAAGGCGAAAGGCGAAAGGCGAAAGGCGAAAGGCGAAAGGCGAAAGGCGAAAGGCGAAAGGCGAAAGGCGAAAGGCGAAAGGCGAAAGGCGAAAGGCGAAAGGCGAAACGCGAAAGGCAAAAGGCGAAAGGCGAAAGGCGAAAGGCGAAAGGCGAAAGGCGAAAGGCGAAAGGCGAAAGGCGAAAGGCGAAAGGCGAAAGGCGAAAGGCGAAAGGCGAAACGCGAAAGGCAAAAGGCGAAAGGCGAAAGGCGAAAGGCGAAAGGCGAAAGGCGAAAGGCGAAAGGCGAAAGGCGAAAGGCGAAAGGCGAAAGGCGAAAGGCGAAAGGCGAAAGGCGGAAGGCGAAAGGCGAAAGGCGAAAGGCGAAGGGCGAGAGGTGAAAGGTGAAAGGCGAAAAGCGAAAGGCGAAAGGCGAAAGGCGAAAGGCGAAAGGCGAATGGCGAAAGGCGAAAGGCGAAAGGCGAAAGGCGAAAGGCGAAAGGCGAAAGGCGAAAGGCGAAAGGCGAAAGGCGAAAGGCGAAAGGCGAAAGGCGAAAGGCGAAAGGCGAAAGGCGAAAGGCGAAAGGCGAAAGGCAAAAGGCGAAAGGCGAAAGGCGAAAGGCGAAAGGCGAAAGGCGAAAAGCGGAAGGCGAAAGGCGAAAGGCGAAAGGAGAAAGGCGAAAGGCGAATGGCGGAAGGCGAAAGGCGAAAGGCGAAAGGCGAAAGGCGAAAAGCGAAGGGCGAGAGGCAAAAGTCAAAATGCCTAAGGCAAAAGGAAAAACGATTTTCAAAACATGAAATAAAAATGGAGAAATTTAAAATGCCTAAAGCAAAAGAAAAAACGATATTCAAAAGATAAAATACAAAAGTTGAAATTGAAAATGCGAAATGGAAAATTCGAAATTATAAATTCGTATTTCAAAAGGCTAAAGGCGAAAGGCGAAAGGCGAATGGCGAAAGGCGAAAGGCGAAAGGCGAAAGGCGAAAGGCGAAAGGCGAAAGGCGAAAGGCGAAAGGCGAAAGGCGAAAGGCGAAAGGCGAAAGGCGAAAGGCGAAAGGCGAAAGGCGAAAGGCGAAAGGCGAAAGGCGAAAGGCGAAAGGCAAAAGGCGAAAGGCGAAAGGCGAAAAGCGGAAGGCAAAAGGAAAAACGATTTTCAAAACATGAAATGAAAATGGAGAAATTTAAAATGCCTAAAGCAAAAGAAAAAAACGATATTCAAAAGATAAAATACAAAAGTTGAAATTGAAAATGCGAAATGGAAAATTCGAAATTATAAATTTGTATTTCAAAATGCTAAAGGCGAATTGCGAAAGGCGAAAGACGAAAGGCGAAGGGCGAAAGTCGAAAGGCGAAAGGCGAAAGGCGAAAGGCGAAAGGCGAAAGGCGAAAGGCGAAAGGCGAAAGGCGAAAGGCGAAAGGCGAAAGGCGAAAGGCGAAAGGCGAAGGGCGAAAGGCGAAAGGCGAAAGGCGAAAGGCGAAAGGCGAAAGGCGAAAGGCGAAAGGCGAAAGCGAAAGGCGAAAGGCGAAAGCCGAAAGGCGAAAGGCGAAAAGCGAAATGCGAAAAGCGAAAGGCGAAAGGCGAAAGGCGAAAGGCCAAAGGCGAAAGGCGAAATGCGAAAGGCGAAAGGCGAAAGGCGAAAGGCGAAAGGCGAAAGGCGAAAGGCGAAAGGCGAAAAGCGGAAGGCGAAAGGCGAAAGGCGAAAGGCAAAAGGCGAAAGGCGAAAGCGAAAGGCGAAAGGCGAAAGGCGAAAGGCGAAAGGCGAAAGGCGAAAGGCGAAAGGGGAAAGGCGAAAGGCGAAAGGCGAAAGGCGAAAGGCGAAAGGCGAAAGGCGAAAGGCGAAAGGCGAAAGGCGAAAGGCGAAAGCGAAAGGCGAAAGGCGAAAGGGGAAAGGCGAAAGGCGAAAGGCTGAAGGTGAAAGGCGAAAGGCGAAGGCGAAAGGCGTAGGCGAAAGGCGAAAGGCGAAAGGCGAAAGGCGAAAGGCGAAAGGCGAAAGGCGAAAGGCGAAAGGCGAAAGGCGAAAGGCGAAAGGCGAAAGGCGAAAGGCGAAAGGCGAAAGGCGAAAGGCGAAAGGCGAAAGGCGAAAGCGAAAGGCGAAAGGCGAAAGGCGAAAGGCGAAAGGCGAAAGGCGAAAGGCGAAAAGCGAAAGGCGAAATGCGAAAGGCGAAAGGCGAAAGGCGAAAGGCGAAAGGCGAAAGGCGAAATGCGAAAGGCGAAAGGCGAAAGGCGAAAGGCGAAAGGCGAAAGGCGAAAGGCGAAAGGCGAAAGGCGAAAGGCGAAAGGCGAAAAGCGGAAGGCGAAAGGCGAAAGGCGAAAGGCGAAAGGCGAAAGGCGAAAGGCGAATGGCGGAAGGCGAAAGGCGGAAGGCGAAAGGCGAAAGGCGAAAGGCGAAAGGCGAAAGGCGAAAGGCGAAGGGCGAGAGGCAAAAGTCAAAATGCCTAAGGCAAAAGGAAAAACGATTTTCAAAACATGAAATAAAAATGGAGAAATTTAAAATGCCTAAAGCAAAAGAAAAAACGATATTCAAAAGATAAAATACAAAAGTTTAAATTGAAAATGCGAAATGGAAAATTCGAAATTATAGATTCGTATTTCAAAAGGCTAAAGGCGAAATACGAAAGGCGAAAGACGAAAGGCGAAGGGCGAAAGGCGAATGGCGAAAGGCGAAAGGCGAAAGGCGAAAGGCTAAAGGCGAAAGGCGAAAGCGAAAGGCGAAAGGCGAAAAGCGAAAGGCGAAAGGCGAAAGGCGAAAGGCGAAAGTTGAAAGGCGAAAGGCGAAAAGTGAAAGGCGAAAGGCGAAAGGCGAAAGGCGGAAGGCGAAAGGCGAAAGGCGAAAGGCGAAAGGCGAAAGGCGAAAGGCGAAAAGCGAAGGGCGAGAGGCAAAAGTCAAAATGCCTAAGGCAAAAGGAAAAACGATTTTCAAAACATGAAATAAAAATGGAGAAATTTAAAATGCCTAAAGCAAAAGAAAAAACGATATTCAAAAGATAAAATACAAAAGTTGAAATTGAAAATGCGAAATGGAAAATTCGAAATTATAAATTCGTATTTCAAAAGGCTAAAGGCGAAATGCGAAAGGCGAAAGACGAAAGGCGAAGGGCGAAAGTCGAAATGCGAAAGGCGAGAGGCGAATGGCGAAAGGCGAAAGGCGAAAGGCGAAAGGCGAAAGGCGAAAGGCGAAAGGCGAAAGGCGAAAGGCGAAAGGCGAAAGGCGAAAGGCGAAAGGCGAAAGGCGAAAGGCGAAAGGCGAAAGGCGAAAGGCGAAAGGCGAAAGGCGAAAGGCGAAAGGCGAAAGGCGAAGGGCGAAAGGCGAAAGGCGAAAGGCGAAAGGCGAAGGCGAAAGGCGAAGGCGAAAGGCGAAAGGCGAAAGGCGAAAGGCGAAAGGCGAAAGGCGAAAGGCGAAAGGCGAAAGGCGAAAGGCGAAAGGCGAAAGGCGAAAGGCGAAAGGCGAAAGGCGAAAGGCGAAAGGCGAAAGGCGAAAGGCGAAAGGCGAAAGCGAAAGGCGAAAGGCGAAAGGCGAAAGGCGAAAGGCGAAAAGCGAAAGGCGAAAAGCGAAAGGCGAAAGGCGAAAGGCGAAAGGCGAAAGGCGAAAGGCGAAATGCGAAAGGCGAAAGGCGAAAGGCGAAAGGCGAAAGGCGAAAGGCGAAAGGCGAAAGGCGAAAGGCGAAAGGCGAAAGGCGAAAGGCGAAAGGCGAAAGGCGAAAGGCGAAAGGCGAAAGGCGAAAGGCGAAAGGCGAATGGCGGAAGGCGAAAGGCGGAAGGCGAAAGGCGAAAGGCGAAAGGCGAAAGGCGAAAGGCGAAGGGCGAGAGGCAAAAGTCAAAATGCCTAAGGCAAAAGGAAAAACGATTTTCAAAACATGAAATAAAAATGGAGAAATTTAAAATGCCTAAAGCAAAAGAAAAAACGATATTCAAAAGATAAAATACAAAAGTTTAAATTGAAAATGCGAAATGGAAAATTCGAAATTATAGATTCGTATTTCAAAAGGCTAAAGGCGAAATACGAAAGGCGAAAGACGAAAGGCGAAGGGCGAAAGTCGAAATGCGAAAGGCGAATGGCGAAAGGCGAAAGGCGAAAGGCGAAAGGCTAAAGGCGAAAGGCGAAAGCGAAAGGCGAAAGGCGAAAAGCGAAAGGCGAAAGGCGAAAGGCGAAAGGCGAAAGGCGAAAGTTGAAAGGCGAAAGGCGAAAAGTGAAAGGCGAAAGGCGAAAGGCGAAAGGCGGAAGGCGAAAGGCGAAAGGCGAAAGGCGAAAGGCGAAAAGCGAAGGGCGAGAGGCAAAAGTCAAAATGCCTAAGGCAAAAGGAAAAACGATTTTCAAAACATGAAATAAAAATGGAGAAATTTAAAATGCCTAAAGCAAAAGAAAAAACGATATTCAGAAGATAAAATACAAAAGTTGAAATTGAAAATGCGAAATGGAAAATTCGAAATTATAAATTCGTATTTCAAAAGGCTAAAGGCGAAATGCGAAAGGCGAAAGACGAAAGGCGAAGGGCGAAAGTCGAAATGCGAAAGGCGAGAGGCGAATGGCGAAAGGCGAAAGGCGAAAGGCGAAAGGCGAAAGGCGAAAGGCGAAAGGCGAAAGGCGAAATGTGAAAGGCGAAAGGCGAAAGGCGAAACGCGAAAGGCGAAAGGCGAAAGGCGAAAGGCGAAAGGCGAAAGGCGAAAGGCGAAAGGCGAAAGGCGAAAGGCGAAAGGCGAAAGGCGAAAGGCGAAAGGCGAAAGGCGAAAGGCGAAAGGCGAAAGGCGAAAGGCGAAAGGCGAAACGCGAAAGGCAAAAGGCGAAAGGCGAAAGGCGAAAGGCGAAAGGCGAAAGGCGAAAGGCGAAAGGCGAAAGGCGAAAGGCGAAAGGCGAAAGGCGAAAGGCGAAAGGCGAAAGGCGAAAGGCGGAAGGTGAAAGTCGAAGAGCGAAAGGTGAAAGGCAAAAGGCGAAAGGTGAAAGCCGAAAGGCGAAAGGTGATAGGCGAAAGGCGAAAGGCGGAAGGCGAAAGGCGGAAGGCGAAAGGCGAAAGGCGAAGGGCGAGAGGTGAAAGGTGAAAGGCGAAAGGCGAAAGGCGAAAGGCGAAAGGCGAAAGGCGAAAGGCGAAAGGCGAAAGGCGAATGGCGAAAGGCGAAAGGCGAAAGGCGAAAGGCGAAAGGCGAAAGGCGAAAGGCGAAAGGCGAAAGGAAAAACGATTTTCAAAACATGAAATGAAAATGGAGAAATTTAAAATGCCTAAAGCAAAAGAAAAAAACGATATTCAAAAGATAAAATACAAAAGTTGAAATTGAAAATGCGAAATGGAAAATTCGAAATTATAAATTTGTATTTCAAAATGCTAAAGGCGAATTGCGAAAGGCGAAAGACGAAAGGCGAAGGGCGAAAGTCGAAAGGCGAAAGGCGAAAGGCGAAAGGCGAAAGGCGAAAGGCGAAAGGCGAAAGGCGAAAGGCGAAAGGCGAAAGGCGAAAGGCGAAAGGCGAAAGGCGAAAGGCGAAAGGCGAAAGGCGAAAGGCGAAAGGCGAAAGGCGAAAGGCGAAATGCGAAAGGCGAAAGGCGAAAGGCGAAAGGCGAAAGGCGAAAGGCGAAAGGCGAAAGGCGAAAAGCGGAAGGCGAAAGGCGAAAGGCGAAAGGCGAAAGGCGAAAGGCGAAAGCGAAAGGCGAAAGGCGAAAGGCGAAAGGCGAAAGGCGAAAGGCGAAAGGCGAAAGGCGAATGGCGAAAGGCGAAAGGCGAAAGGCGAAAGGCGAAAGGCGAATGGCGAAAGGCGAAAGGCGAAAGGCGAAAGGCGAAAGGCGAAAGGCGAAAGGCGAAAGGCGAAAGGCGAAAGGAAAAACGATTTTCAAAACATGAAATGAAAATGGAGAAATTTAAAATGCCTAAAGCAAAAGAAAAAAACGATATTCAAAAGATAAAATACAAAAGTTGAAATTGAAAATGCGAAATGGAAAATTCGAAATTATAAATTTGTATTTCAAAATGCTAAAGGCGAATTGCGAAAGGCGAAAGACGAAAGGCGAAGGGCGAAAGTCGAAAGGCGAAAGGCGAAAGGCGAAAGGCGAAAGGCGAAAGGCAAAAGGCGAAAGGCGAAAGGCGAAAGGCGAAAGGCGAAAGGCGAAAGGCGAAAGGCGAAAGGCGAAAGGCGAAAGGCGAAATGCGAAAGGCGAAAGGCGAAAGGCGAAAGGCGAAAGGCGAAAGGCGAAAGGCGAAAAGCGGAAGGCGAAAGGCGAAAGGCGAAAGGCGAAAGGCGAAAGGCGAAAGGCGAAAGCGAAAGGCGAAAGGCGAAAGGCGAAAGGCGAAAGGCGAAAGGCGAAAAGCGAAAGGCGAAAGGCGAAAGGCGAAAGGCGAAAGTTGAAAGGCGAAAGGCGAAAAGTGAAAGGCGAAAGGCGAAAGGCGAAAGGCGGAAGGCGAAAGGCGAAAGGCGAAAGGCGAAAGGCGAAAGGCGAAAGGCGAAAGGCGAAAAGCGAAGGGCGAGAGGCAAAAGTCAAAATGCCTAAGGCAAAAGGAAAAACGATTTTCAAAACATGAAATAAAAATGGAGAAATTTAAAATGCCTAAAGCAAAAGAAAAAACGATATTCAGAAGATAAAATACAAAAGTTGAAATTGAAAATGCGAAATGGAAAATTCGAAATTATAAATTCGTATTTCAAAAGGCTAAAGGCGAAATGCGAAAGGCGAAAGACGAAAGGCGAAGGGCGAAAGTCGAAATGCGAAAGGCGAGAGGCGAATGGCGAAAGGCGAAAGGCGAAAGGCGAAAGGCGAAAGGCGAAAGGCGAAAGGCGAAATGTGAAAGGCGAAAGGCGAAAGGCGAAACGCGAAAGGCGAAAGGCGAAAGGCGAAAGGCGAAAGGCGAAAGGCGAAAGGCGAAAGGCGAAAGGCGAAAGGCGAAACGCGAAACGCGAAAGGCAAAAGGCGAAAGGCGAAAAGCGAAAGGCGAAAGGCGAAAGGCGAAAGGCGAAAGGCGAAAGGCGAAAGGCGAAAGGCGAAAGGCGAAAGGCGAAAGGCGAAAGGCGGAAGGTGAAAGTCGAAGAGCGAAAGGTGAAAGGCAAAAGGCGAAAGGTGAAAGCCGAAAGGCGAAAGGTGATAGGCGAAAGGCGAAAGGCGGAAGGCGAAAGGCGGAAGGCGAAAGACGAAAGGCGAAGGGCGAAAGTCGAAAGGCGAAAGGCGAAAGGCGAAAGGCGAAAGGCGAAAGGCGAAAGGCGAAAGGCGAAAGGCGAAAGGCGAAAGGCGAAAGGCGAAAGGCGAAAGGCGAAAGGCGAAAGGCGAAAGGCGAAAGGCGAAAGGCGAAAGGCGAAAGGCGAAAGGCGAAAGGCGAAATGCGAAAGGCGAAAGGCGAAAGGCGAAAGGCGAAAGGCGAAAGGCGAAAGGCGAAAGGCGAAAAGCGGAAGGCGAAAGGCGAAAGGCGAAAGGCGAAAGGCGAAAGGCGAAAGCGAAAGGCGAAAGGCGAAAGGCGAAAGGCGAAAGGCGAAAGGCGAAAGGCGAAAGGCGAAAGGCGAATGGCGAAAGGCGAAAGGCGAAAGGCGAAAGGCGAAAGGCGAATGGCGAAAGGCGAAAGGCGAAAGGCGAAAGGCGAAAGGCGAAAGGCGAAAGGCGAAAGGCGAAAGGCGAAAGGAAAAACGATTTTCAAAACATGAAATGAAAATGGAGAAATTTAAAATGCCTAAAGCAAAAGAAAAAAACGATATTCAAAAGATAAAATACAAAAGTTGAAATTGAAAATGCGAAATGGAAAATTCGAAATTATAAATTTGTATTTCAAAATGCTAAAGGCGAATTGCGAAAGGCGAAAGACGAAAGGCGAAGGGCGAAAGTCGAAAGGCGAAAGGCGAAAGGCGAAAGGCGAAAGGCGAAAGGCAAAAGGCGAAAGGCGAAAGGCGAAAGGCGAAAGGCGAAAGGCGAAAGGCGAAAGGCGAAAGGCGAAAGGCGAAAGGCGAAATGCGAAAGGCGAAAGGCGAAAGGCGAAAGGCGAAAGGCGAAAGGCGAAAGGCGAAAAGCGGAAGGCGAAAGGCGAAAGGCGAAAGGCGAAAGGCGAAAGGCGAAAGCGAAAGGCGAAAGGCGAAAGGCGAAAGGCGAAAGGCGAAAAGCGAAAGGCGAAAGGCGAAAGGCGAAAGGCGAAAGTTGAAAGGCGAAAGGCGAAAAGTGAAAGGCGAAAGGCGAAAGGCGAAAGGCGGAAGGCGAAAGGCGAAAGGCGAAAGGCGAAAGGCGAAAGGCGAAAGGCGAAAGGCGAAAAGCGAAGGGCGAGAGGCAAAAGTCAAAATGCCTAAGGCAAAAGGAAAAACGATTTTCAAAACATGAAATAAAAATGGAGAAATTTAAAATGCCTAAAGCAAAAGAAAAAACGATATTCAGAAGATAAAATACAAAAGTTGAAATTGAAAATGCGAAATGGAAAATTCGAAATTATAAATTCGTATTTCAAAAGGCTAAAGGCGAAATGCGAAAGGCGAAAGACGAAAGGCGAAGGGCGAAAGTCGAAATGCGAAAGGCGAGAGGCGAATGGCGAAAGGCGAAAGGCGAAAGGCGAAAGGCGAAAGGCGAAAGGCGAAAGGCGAAATGTGAAAGGCGAAAGGCGAAAGGCGAAACGCGAAAGGCGAAAGGCGAAAGGCGAAAGGCGAAAGGCGAAAGGCGAAAGGCGAAAGGCGAAAGGCGAAAGGCGAAACGCGAAACGCGAAAGGCAAAAGGCGAAAGGCGAAAAGCGAAAGGCGAAAGGCGAAAGGCGAAAGGCGAAAGGCGAAAGGCGAAAGGCGAAAGGCGAAAGGCGAAAGGCGAAAGGCGAAAGGCGAAAGGCGGAAGGTGAAAGTCGAAGAGCGAAAGGTGAAAGGCAAAAGGCGAAAGGTGAAAGCCGAAAGGCGAAAGGTGATAGGCGAAAGGCGAAAGGCGGAAGGCGAAAGGCGGAAGGCGAAAGGCGAAAGGCGAAGGGCGAGAGGTGAAAGGTGAAAGGCGAAAGGCGAAAGGCGAAAGGCGAAAGGCGAAAGGCGAAAGGCGAATGGCGAAAGGCGAAAGGCGAAAGGCGAAAGGCGAAAGGCGAAAGGCGAAAGGCGAAAGGCGAAAGGAAAAACGATTTTCAAAACATGAAATGAAAATGGAGAAATTTAAAATGCCTAAAGCAAAAGAAAAAAACGATATTCAAAAGATAAAATACAAAAGTTGAAATTGAAAATGCGAAATGGAAAATTCGAAATTATAAATTTGTATTTCAAAATGCTAAAGGCGAATTGCGAAAGGCGAAAGACGAAAGGCGAAGGGCGAAAGTCGAAAGGCGAAAGGCGAAAGGCGAAAGGCGAAAGGCGAAAGGCGAAAGGCGAAAGGCGAAAGGCGAAAGGCGAAAGGCGAAAGGCGAAAGGCGAAAGGCGAAATGCGAAAGGCGAAAGGCGAAAGGCGAAAGGCGAAAGGCGAAAGGCGAAAGGCGAAAGGCGAAAGGCGAAAAGCGGAAGGCGAAAGGCGAAAGGCGAAAGGCGAAAGGCGAAAGCGAAAGGCGAAAGGCGAAAGGCGAAAGGCGAAAGGCGAAAGGCGAAAGGCGAAAGGCGAAAGGGGAAAGGCGAAAGGCGAAAGGCGAAAGGCGAAAGGCGAAAGGCGAAAGGCGAAAGGCGAAAGGCGAAAGGCGAAAGGCGAAAGGCGAAAGCGAAAGGCGAAAGGCGAAAGGGGAAAGGCGAAAGGCGAAAGGCGGAAGGTGAAAGGCGAAAGGCGAAGGCGAAAGGCGAAGGCGAAAGGCGAAAGGCGAAAGGCGAAAGGCGAAAGGCGAAAGGCGAAAGGCGAAAGGCGAAAGGCGAAAGGCGAAAGGCGAAAGGCGAATGGCGGAAGGCGAAAGGCGGAAGGCGAAAGGCGAAAGGCGAAAGGCGAAAGGCGAAAGGCGAAGGGCGAGAGGAAAAAGTCAAAATGCCTAAGGCAAAAGGAAAAACGATTTTCAAAACATGAAATAAAAATGGAGAAATTTAAAATGCCTAAAGCAAAAGAAAAAACGATATTCAAAAGATAAAATACAAAAGTTTAAATTGAAAATGCGAAATGGAAAATTCGAAATTATAGATTCGTATTTCAAAAGGCTAAAGGCGAAATACGAAAGGCGAAAGACGAAAGGCGAAGGGCGAAAGTCGAAATGCGAAAGGCGAATGGCGAAAGGCGAAAGGCGAAAGGCGAAAGGCGAAAGGCGAAAGGCGAAAGGCTAAAGGCGAAAGGCGAAAGCGAAAGGCGAAAGGCGAAAAGCGAAAGGCGAAAGGCGAAAGGCGAAAGGCGAAAGTTGAAAGGCGAAAGGCGAAAAGTGAAAGGCGAAAGGCGAAAGGCGGAAGGCGAAAGGCGAAAGGCGAAAGGCGAAAGGCGAAAGGCGAAAAGCGAAGGGCGAGAGGCAAAAGTCAAAATGCCTAAGGCAAAAGGAAAAACGATTTTCAAAACATGAAATAAAAATGGAAAAATTTAAAATGCCTAAAGCAAAAGAAAAAACGATATTCAAAAAATAAAATACAAAAGTTGAAATTGAAAATGCGAAATGGAAAATTCGAAATTATAAATTCGTATTTCAAAAGGCTAAAGGCGAAATGCGAAAGGCGAAAGACGAAAGGCGAAGGGCGAAAGTCGAAATGCGAAAGGCGAGAGGCGAATGGCGAAAGGCGAAAGGCGAAAGGCGAAAGGCGAAATGTGAAAGGCGAAAGGCGAAACGCGAAAGGCGAAAGGCGAAAGGCGAAAGGCGAAAGGCGAAAGGCGAAAGGCGAAAGGCGAAAGGCGAAAGGCGAAAGGCGAAAGGCGAAAAGCGAAACGCGAAAGGCAAAAGGCGAAAGGCGAAAGGCGAAAGGCGAAAGGCGAAAGGCGAAAGGCGTAAGGCGAAAGGCGAAGGCGAATGGCGAAAGGCGAAAGGCGAAAGGCGAAAGGTGAAAGGCGAAAGGCGAAAGGTGAAAGGCGAAAGGCGAAAGGCGAAAGGCGAAAGGCGAAAGGCGAAAGGCGAAAGGCGAAAGGCGAATGGCGAAAGGCGAAAGGCGAAAGGCGAAAGGCGAAAGGCAAAAGGCGAAAGGCGAAAGGCGAAAGGCGAAAGGCGAAAGGCGAAAGGCGAAAGGCGAAAGGCGAAAGGCGAAAGGCGAAAGGCGAAAGGCGAAAGGCGAAAGGCGAAAGGCAAAAGGCGAAAGGCGAAAGGCGAAAGGCGAAAGGCGAAAGGCGAAAGGCGAAATGCGAAAGGCGAAAGCGAAAGGCGAAAGGCGAAAGGCGAAAAGCAAAAGGCGAAAGGCGAAAGGCGAAAGGCGAAAGGCGAAATGCGAAAGGCGAAAGGCGAAAGGCGAAAGGCGAAAGGCGAAAGGCGAAAGGCGAAAGGCGAAAGGCGAAAGGCGAAAGGCGAAAGGCGAAAGGCGAAAGGCGAAAGGCGAAAGGCGAAACGCGAAAGGCGAAAGGCGAAAGGCGAAAGGCGAAAGGCGAAAGGCGAAAGGCGAAAGGCGAAAGGCGAAAGGCGAAAGGCAAAAGGCGAAACGCGAAAGGCGAAAGGCGAAAGGCGAAAGGCGAAAGGCGAAAGGCGAAAGGCGAAAGGCGAAAGGCGAAAGGCGAAAGGCAAAAGGCGAAACGCGAAAGGCAAAAGGCGAAAGGCGAAAGGCGAAAGGCGAAATGCGAAAGGCGAAAGCGAAAGGCGAAAGCGAAAGGCGAAAGGCGAAAGGCGAAAAGCAAAAGGCGAAAGGCGAAAGGCGAAAGGCGAAATGCGAAAGGCGAAAGGCGAAAGGCGAAAGGCGAAAGGCGGAAGGTGAAAGGCGAAAGGCGAAAGGTGAATGGCGAAAGGCGAAAGGTGAAAGGCGAAAGGCGTAAGGCGAAAGGCCAAGGCGAATGGCGAAAGGCGAAAGGCGAAAGGTGAAAGGCGAAAGGCGAAAGGTGAAAGGCGAAAGGCGAAATGTGAAAGGCGAAAGGCGAAAAGCGAATGGCGAAAGGCGAAAGGCTAAATGCGAAAGGCGAAAGGCGAAAGGCGAAAGGCGAAAGGCGAAAGGCGAAAGGCGAAAGGCGAAAGGCGAAAGGCGAAAGGCGAAAGGCGAAAGGCGAAAGGCGGAAGGCGAAAGGCGAAAGGCGAAAGGCGAAAGGCGAAAGGCGAAAGGCGAAAGGCGAAAGGCGAAAGGCGAAAGGCGGAAGGTGAAAGGCGAAAGGCAAAAGGCGAAAGGCGAAAGGCGAAAGGCGAAAGGCGAAAGGCGAAAGGCGAAAGGCGAAAGGCGAAAGGCGAAAGGCGAAAGGCGAAATGCGAAAGGCGAAAGCGAAAGGCGAAAGGCGAAAGGCGAACGGCGAAAGGCGAAAAGCGAAAGGCGAAAGGCGAAAGGCGAAAGGCGAAAGGCGAAAGGCGAAAGGCGAAATGTGAAATGCGAAAGGCGAAAGGCGAAAGGCGAAAGGCGAAAGGCGAAAGGCGAAAGGCGAAAGGCGAAAGGCGAAAGGCGAAAGGCGAAAGGCGAAAGGCGAAAGGCGAAAGGCGAAAGGCGAAAGGCGAAATGCGAAAGGCGACAGCGAAAGGCGAAAGGCGAAAAGCGAAATGCGAAAGGCTAAAGCGAAAGGCGAAAGTCGAAAGGCGAAAGCCGAAAGGTGAAAGGCGGAAGGTGAAAGGCGAAAGGCGAAGGGCGAAAGGCAAAAGGCGAAAGGCGAAAGGCGAAAGGCGAAAGGCGAAAGGCGAAAGGCGAAAGGCGAAAGGCGAAAGGCGAAAGGCGAAAGGCGAAAGGCGAAAGGCGGAAGGTGAAAGGCGAAAGGCGAAGGGCGAGAGGCAAAATTCAAAATGCCTAAGGCAAAAGGAAAAACGATTTTCAAAACATGAAATAAAAATGGAGAAATTTAAAATGCCTAAAGCAAAAGAAAAAACGATATTCAAAAGATAAAATACAAAAGTTGAAATTGAAAATGCGAAATGGAAAATTCGAAATTATAAATTCGTAATTCAAAAGGCTAAAGCGAAATGCGAAAGGTGAAAGGCGAAAGCGAAAGGCGAAAGGCGAAAGGCGAAAGGCGAAAGGCGAAAGGCGAAAGGCGAAAGGCGAAAGGCGAAAGGCGAAAGGCGAAAGGCGAAAGGCGGAAGGCGAAAGCCGAAAGCCGAAAGGCGAAAGGCGAAAGGCGAAAGGCGAAAGGCGAAAGGCGAAAGGCGAAAGGCGAAAGGCGAAAGGCGAAAGGCGAAAGGCGAAAGGCGGAAGGTGAAAGGCGAAAGGCGAAAGGCGAAAGGCGGAAGGTGAAAGGCGAAAGGCGAAAGGCGGTAGGCGAAAGGCGAAAGGCGAAAGGCGAAAGGTCAAAGGCGAAAGGCGAAATGCGAAAGGCGAAAGCGAAAGGCGAAAGGCGAAAGGGGAAAGGCGAAAGGCGAAAGGCGAAAGGCGAAAGGCGAAAGGCGAAAGGCGAAAGGCGAAAGGCGAAAGGCGAAAGGCGAAAGGCGAAAGGCGAAAGGCGAAAGGCGAAAGGCGAAAGGCGAAAGGCGAAAGTCGAAAGGCGAATGGCGAAAGGCGAAAGGCGAAAGGCGAAATGTGAAAGGCGGAAGGTGAAAGGCGAAAGGCGAAGGGCGAAAGGCAAAAGGTGAAAGGCGAAAGGCGAAAGGCGAAAGGCGAAAGGCGAAAGGCGAAAGGCGAAAGGCGAAAGGCGAAAGGCGAAAGGCGGAAGGCAAAATTCAAAATGCCTAAGGCAAAAGGAAAAACGATTTTCAAAACATGAAATAAAAATGGAGAAATTTAAAATGCCTAAAGCAAAAGAAAAAACGATATTCAAAAGATAAAATACAAAAGTTGAAATTGAAAATGCGAAATGGAAAATTCGAAATTATAAATTCGTAATTCAAAAGGCTAAAGCGAAATGCGAAAGGTGAAAGGCGAAAGCGAAAGGCGAAAGGCGAAAGGCGAAAGGCGAAAGGCGAAAGGCGAAAGGCGAAAGGCGAAAGGCGAAAGGCGAAAGGCGAAAGGCGAAAGGCGAAAGGCGAAAGGCGAAAGGCGAAAGGCGAAAGGCGAACGGCGAAAGGCGAAAGTCGAAAGGCGAATGGCGAAAGGCGAAAGGCGAAAGGCGAAAGGCGAAAGGCGAAAGGCGGTAGGCGAAAGGCGAAAGGCGAAAGGCGAAAGGCGAAAGGCGAAAGGCGAAAGGCGAAAGGCGAAAGGCGAAAGGCGAAAGTCGAAAGGCGAAAAGCGAAAAGCGAATGGCCAAAGGCGAAAGGCGAAAGGCGAAATGCGAAAGGCGAAAGCGAAAGGCGAAAGGCGAAAGGGGAAAGGCGAATGGCGAAAGCGAAAGGCGAAAGGCGAAAGGCGAAAGGCGAAAGGCGAAAGGCGAAAGGCGAAAGGCGAAAGGCGAAAGGCGAAAGGCGGAAGGCGAAAGGCGAAAGGCGAAAGGCGAAAGGCGAAAGGCGAAAGGCGAAAGGCGAAAGGCGAAAGGCGAAAGGCGGAAGGTGAAAGGCGAAAGGCGAAAGGCGAAAGGCGAAAGGCGAAAGGCGAAAGGCGAATGGCGAAAGGCGAAAGTCGAAAGGCGAAAGGCGAATGGCGAAAGGCGAAAGGCGAAAGGCGAAAGGCGAAAGGCGAAAGGCGAAAGGCGAAAGGCGAAAGGCGAAAGGCGAAAGGCGAAAGGCGGAAGGTGAAAGGCAAAAGGTGAAAGGCGAAAGGCGAAAGGCGAAAGCGAAAGGCGAAAGGCGAAAGGCGAAAGGCGAAAGGCGAAAGGCGAAAGGCGAAAGGCGAAAGGCGAAAGGCGAAAGGCGAAAGGCGGAAGGTGAAAGGCAAAAGGTGAAAGGCGAAAAGCGAAAGGCGAAAGCGATAGGCGAAAGGCGAAAGGCGAAAGGCGAAAGGCGAAAGGCGAAAGGCGAAAGGCGAAAGCGAAAGGCGAAAGGTGATAGGCGTAAGGCGAAAGGTGAAAGGCGAAAGGCGAAAGGCGAAAGGCGAGAGGCGAAAGACGAAAGGCGAAAGGCGAATGGCGAAAGGCGAAAGGCGAAAGGCGAAAGGCGAAAGGCGAAAGGCGAAAGGCGAAAGGCGAAAGGCGAAAGGCGGAAGGTGAAAGGCAAAAGGTGAAAGGCGAAAGGCGAAAGGCGAAAGCGATAGGCGAAAGGTGAAAGGCGAAAGGCGAAAGGCGAAAGGCGAAAGGCGAAAGCGAAAGGCGAAAGGTGATAGGCGTAAGGCGAAAGGTGAAAGGCGAAAGGCGAAAGGCGAAAGGCGAGAGGCGAAAGACGAAAGGCGAAAGGCGAAAGGCGAAAGGCGAAAGGCGAAAGGCGAAAGGCGAAAGGCGAAAGGCGAAAGGCGAAAGGCGAAAGGCGGAAGGCGAAAGGCGAAAGTCGAAAGGCGAGGGGCGAGAGGCAAAAGTCAAAATGCCTAAGGCAAAAGAAAAACGATTTTCAAAACATGAAATAAAAATGGAGAAATTTGAAATGCCTAAAGCAAAAGAAAAAACGATATTCAAAAGATAAAATACAAAAGTTGAAATTGAAAATGCGAAATGGAAAATTCGATATTATAAATTCGTATTTCAAAAGGCTAAAGGCGAAATGCGAAAGGCGAAATGCGAAAGGCGAAAGACGAAAGGCGAAGGGCGAAAGTCGAAAGGCGAAAGGCAAAAGGCGAAAGGCGAAAGGCGAAAGGCGAAAGGCGAAAGGCGAAAGGCGAAAGGCGAAGGGCGAAAGGCGAAAGGCGAAATTCGGAAGGCGAAAGGCGAAAGGCGGAAGGCGAAAGGTGAAAGGCGAAAGGCGAAAGGCGAAAGGTGAAAGGCGAAAGGTGAAAGCCGAAAGGCGAAAGGTGAAAGGCGAAAGGCGAAAAGCGAAAGGCAAAAGGCGAAAGGCGAAAGGAGGAAGGCGAAAGGCGAAAGGCGAAAGGCGAAGGGCGAGAGGCGAAAGGAGAAAAGCGAAAGGCGAAAGGCGAAAGGCGAAAGGCGAAAGGCGAAAGGCGAAAGGCGAAAGGCAAAAGGCGAAAGGCAAAAGGCGAAAGGCGAAAGGCGAAAGGTAAAAGGCGAAAGGCGAAAGGTGAAAGGCGAAAGGCGAAAAGCGGAAGGCGAAAGGCGAAAGGCGAAAGGCGAAAGGCGAAAGGCGAAAGGCGAAAGGCGAATGGCGGAAGGCGAAAGGCGGAAGGCGAAAGGCGAAAGGCGAAAGGCGAAAGGCGAAGGGCGAGAGGCAAAAGTCAAAATGCCTAAGGCAAAAGGAAAAACGATTTTCAAAACATGAAATAAAAATGGAGAAATTTAAAATGCCTAAAGCAAAAGAAAAAACTATATTCAAAAGATAAAATACAAAAGTTTAAATTGAAAATGCGAAATGGAAAATTCGAAATTATAGATTCGTATTTCAAAAGGCTAAAGGCGAAATACGAAAGGCGAAAGACGAAAGGCGAAGGGCGAAAGTCGAAATGCGAAAGGCGAATGGCGAAAGGCGAAAGGCGAAAGGCGAAAGGCTAAAAGCGAAAGGCGAAAGCGAAAGGCGAAAGGCGAAAAGCGAAAGGCGAAAGGCGAAAGGCGAAAGCGAAAGGCGAAAGGTGAAAGGCGAAAGGCGAAAGGTGAAAGGCGAAAGGCGAAAGGCGAAAGGCGAAAGGCGAAAGACGAAAGGCGAAAGGCGAAAGGCGAAAGGCGAAAGGCGAAAGGCGAAAGGCGAAAGGCGAAAGGCGAAAGGCGAAAGGCGAAAGGCGAAAGGCGAAAGGCGAAAGGCGAAAGGCGAAAGGCGAAAGGCGAAAGGCGAAAGGCGAAAGGGGAAAGGCGAAAGGCGAAAGGCGAAAGTCGAAAGGCGAAAGGCGAAAGGCGAAAGGCGGAAGGCGAAAGGCGAAAGTCGAAAGGCGAAAGGCGAGGGGCGAGAGGCAAAAGTCAAAATGCCTAAGGCAAAAGGAAAAACGATTTTCAAAACATGAAATAAAAATGGAGAAATTTGAAATGCCTAAAGCAAAAGAAAAAACGATATTCAAAAGATAAAATACAAAAGTTGAAATTGAAAATGCGAAATGGAAAATTCGGAATTATAAATTCGTATTTCAAAAGGCTAAAGGCGAAATGCGAAAGGCGAAATGCGAAAGGCGAAAGACGAAAGGCGAAGGGCAAAGTCGAAAGGCGAAAGGCAAAAGGCGAAAGGCGAAAGGCGAAAGGCGAAAGGCGAAAGGCGAAGGGCGAAAGGCGAAAGGCGACAGGCGAAAGGCGAAAGGCGGAAGGCGAAAGGCGAAAGGCGAAAGGCGAAAGGCGAAGGGCGAGAGGCGAAAGGTGAAAAGCGAAAGGCGAAAGGCGAAAGGCGAAAGGCGAAAGGCGAAAGGCGAAAGGCGAAAGGCGAAAGGCGAAAGGCGAAAGGCGAAAGGCGAAAGGCGAATGGCGAAATGCGGAAGGTGAAAGGCGAAAGGCGAAAGGTGAAAGGCGAAAGGCGAAAGGCGAAAGGCGAAAGGCGAAAGGCGAAAGGCGAAAGGCGAAAGGCGAAAGGCGAAAGGCGAAAGGCGAAAGGCGGAAGGCGAAAGGCGGAAAGCTAAAGGTGAAAGGCGAAAGGCGAAAGGTGAAAGGCGAAAGGCGAAAGGTGAAAGCCGAAAGGCGAAAGGTGAAAGGCGAAAGGCGAAAAGCGAAAGGCGAAAGGCGAAATGCGAAAGGAGGAAGGGGAAAGGCGAAAGGCGAAAGGCGAAGGGCGAGAGGCGAAAGGTGAAAGGCGAAAGGCGAAAGGCGAAAGGCGAAATGCGAAAGGCGAAAGGCGAAAGGCGAATGGCGAAATGCGGAAGGTGAAAGGCGAAAGGCGAAAGGCGAAAGGCGAAAGGCGAAAGGCGAAAGGCGAAAGGCGAAAGGCGAAAGGCGAAAGGCGAAAGGCGAAAGGCGAAAGGCGAAAGGCGAAAGGCGAAATGCGAAAGGCGAAAGGCGAAAGGCCAAAGGCGAAAGGCGAAAAGCGGAAGGCGAAAGGCTAAAGGCGAAAGACGAAAGGCGAAAGGCGAAAGGCGAAAGGCGAAAGGCGAAAGGCGAAAGGCGAAAGGCGAAAGGCGAAAGGCGAAAGGCGAAAGGCGAAATGCGAAAGGCGAAAGGCGAAAGGCCAAAGGCGAAAGGCGAAAAGCGGAAGGCGAAAGGCTAAAGGCGAAAGACGAAAGGCGAAAGGCGAAAGGCGAAAGGCGAAAGGCGAAAGGCGAAAGGCGAAAGGCGAAAGGCGAAAGGCGAAAGGCGAAAGGCGAAAGGCGAAAGGCGAAAGGCGAAAGGCGAAAGGCGAAAGGCGAAAGGCGAAAGGCGTAAGGCGTAAGGCGAAAGGCGAAAAGCGGAAGGCAAAAGGAAAAACGATTTTCAAAACATGAAATGAAAATGGAGAAATTTAAAATGCCTAAAGCAAAAGAAAAAACGATATTCAAAAGATAAAATACAAAAGTTGAAATTGAAAATGCGAAATGGAAAATTCGAAATTATAAATTTGTATTTCAAAATGCTAAAGGCGAATTGCGAAAGGCGAAAGACGAAAGGCGAAGGGCGAAAGTCGAAAGGGGAAAGGCGAAATGCAAAAGGCTAAAGGCGAAAGGCGAAAGGCGAAAGGCGAAATGGAAAATTCGAAATTATAAATTTGTATTTCAAAATGCTAAAGGCGAATTGCGAAAGGCGAAAGACGAAAGGCGAAGGGCGAAAGTCGAAAGGCGAAAGGCGAAATGCAAAAGGCGAAAGGCGAAAGGCGAAAGGCGAAAGGCGAAAGGCGAAAGGCGAAAGGCGAAAGGCGAAATGCGAAAGGCGAAAGGCGAAAGGCGAAAGGCGAAAGGCGAAAGGCGAAAGGCGAAAGGCGAAAGGCGAAAGGCGAAAGGCGAAAGGCGAAAGGCGAAAGGCGAAGGGCGAAAGGGGAAAGGCGAAAGGCGAAAGGCGAAAGGCGAAAGGCGAAAGGCGAAAGGCGGAAGGTGAAAGGCGAAAGGCGAAAGGCGAAAGGCGAAAGGCGAAATGCGAAAGGCGAAAGGCGAAAGGCGAAAGGCGAAAGGCGAAAGGCGAAAGGCGAAAGGCGAAAGGCGAAAGGCGAAAGGCGAAAGGCGAAAGGCGAAAGGCGAAAGGCGAAAGGCGAAAGGCGAAAGGCGAAAGGCGAAAGGCGAAATGCGAAAGGCGAAAGGCGAAAGGCGAAAGGCGAAAGGCGAAATGCGAAAGGCGAAAGGCGAAAGGCGAAAGCCGAAAGGCGAAAGCCGAAAGGCGAAAGGTGAAAGGCGAAAGGCGAAAAGCGAAAGGCGAAAGGCGAAAGGCGAAAGGAGGAAGGCGAAAGGCGAAAGGCGAAAGGCGAAAGGCGAAAGGAGAAGGGCGAGAGGCGAAAGGTGAAAAGCGAAAGGCGAAAGGCGAAAGGCGAAAGGCGAAAGGCGAAAGGCGAAAGGCGAAAGGCGAAAGGCGAAAGGCGAAAGGCGAAAGGCGAAAGGCGAAAGGAGAAAGGCGAAAGGCGAAAGGCGAAAGGCGAAAGGCGAAAGGCGAAAGGCGAATGGCGAAATGCGGAAGGTGAAAGGCGAAAGGCGAAAGGCGAAAGGTGAAAAGCGAAAGGCGAAAGGCGAAAGGTGAAAGGCGAAAGGCGAAAGGCGAAAGGCGAAAGGCGAAAGGCGAAAGGCGAAAGGCGAAAGGCGAAAGGCGAAAGGCGAAAGGCGAAAGGCGAAAGGCGAAAGGCGAAAGGCGAATGGCGAAATGCGAAAGGCGAAAGGCGAAAGGCGAAACGAGGAAGGCGAAAGGCGAAAGGCGAAAGGCGAAGGGCGAGAGGCGAAAGGTGAAAAGCGAAAGGCGAAAGGCGAAAGGCGAAAGGCGAAAGGCGAAAGGCGAAAGGCGAAAGGCGAAAGGCGAAGGGCGAGAGGCGAAAGGTGAAAAGCGAAAGGCGAAAGGCGAAAGGCGAAAGGCGAAAGGCGAAAGGCGAAAGGCGAAAGGCGAATGGCGAAATGCGGAAGGTGAAAGGCGAAAGGCGAAAGGCGAAAGGCGAAAGGCGAAAAGCGAAAGGCGAAAGGCGAAATGCGAAAGGCGAAAGGCGAAAGGCCAAAGGCGAAAGGCCAAAGGCGAAAGGCGAAAGGCGAAAAGCGGAAGGCGAAAGGCTAAAGGCGAAAGACGAAAGGCGAAAGGCGAAAGGCGAAAGGCGAAAGGCGAATGGCGAAATGCGAAAGGCGAAAGGCGAAAGGCGAAAGGAGGAAGGCGAAAGGCGAAAGGCGAAAGGCGAAGGGCGAGAGGCGAAAGGTGAAAAGCGAAAGGCGAAAGGCGAAAGGCGAAAGGCGAAAGGCGAAAGGCGAAAGGCGAAAGGCGAAAGGCGAAAGGCGAAAGGCGAAAGGCGAAAGGCGAAAGGCGAAAGGCGAAAGGCGAATGGCGAAATGCGGAAGGTGAAAGGCGAAAGGCGAAAGGCGAAAGGCGAAAGGCGAAAGGCGAAGGGCGAAAGGCGAAAGGCGAAAGGCGAAAAGCGAAAGGCGAAAGGCGAAAGGCGAAAGGCGAAATGCGAAAGGCGAAAGGCGAAAGGCCAAAGGCCAAAGGCGAAAGGCGAAAAGCGGAAGGCGAAAGGCTAAAGGCGAAAGACGAAAGGCGAAAGGCGAAAGGCGAAAGGCGAAAGGCGAAAGGAGAAAGGCGAAAGGCGAAAGGCGAAAGGCGAAAGGCGAAAGGCGAAAGGCGAAAGGCGAAAGGCGAAAGGCGAAAGGCGAAAGGCGAAAGGCGAAAGGCGAAAGGCGTAAGGCGAAAGGCGAAAGGCGAAAGGCGAAAGGCGGAAGGTGAAAGGCGAAAGGCGAAAGGCGAAAGGCGAAATGCGAAAGGCGAAAAGCGAAAGGCGAAAGGCGGAAGGTGAAAGGCGAAAGGCGAAAGGCGGAAGGCGAAAGGCGAAAGCCGAAAGGCGAACGGCGAAAGGCGAAAGGCGAAAGGCGAAATGCGAAAGGCGAAAGGCGAAAGGCGAAAGGCGAAAGGCGAAAGGCGGAAGGCGAAAGGCGAAAGGCGAAAGGCGAAAGGCGAAAGGCGAAAGGCGAAAGGCGAAAGGCGAAAGGCGAAAGGCGAAAGGCGAAAGGCGAAAGGCGAAAGGCGAAAGGCGAAAGGCGGAAGGTGAAAGGCGGAAGGCGAAAGGCAAAGGCGAAAGGCGAAGTGCGAGAGGCAAAAATCAAAATGCCTAAGGCAAAAGGAAAAACGATTTTCAAAACATGAAATAAAAATGGAGAAATTTAAAATGCCTAAAGCAAAAGAAAAAACGATATTCAAAAGATAAAATACAAAAGTTGAAATTGAAAATGCTAAATGGAAAATTCGAAATTATAAATTCGTATTTCAAAAGGCTAAAGGCGAAATGCGAAAGGCGAAAGACGAAAGGCGAAGGGCGAAAGTCGAAATGCGAAAGGCGAGAGGCGAATGGCGAAAGGCGAAAGGCGAAAGGCGAAAGGCGAAAGGCGAAAGGCGAAAGGCGAAAGGCGAAATGTGAAAGGCGAAAGGCGAAAGGCGAAAGGCGAAAGGCGAAAGGCGAAAGGCGAAAGGCGAAAGGCGAAAGGCGAAAGGCGAAAGGCGAAACGCGAAAGGCGAAAGGCGAAAGGCGAAAGGCGAAAGGCGAAAGGCGAAAGGCGAAAGGCGAAAGGCGAAAGGCGAAAGGCGAAAGGCGAAAGGCAAAAGGCGAAACGCGAAAGGCGAAAGGCGAAAGGCGAAAGGCGAAAGGCGAAAGGCGAAAGGCGAAAGGCGAAAGGCGAAAGGCGAAAGGCGAAAGGCAAAAGGCGAAACGCGAAAGGCAAAAGGCGAAAGCGAAAGGCGAAAGGCGAAAGGCGAAATGCGAAAGGCGAAAGCGAAAGGCGAAAGCGAAAGGCGAAAGGCGAAAGGCGAAAAGCAAAAGGCGAAAGGCGAAAGGCGAAAGGCGAAAGGCGAAATGCGAAAGGCGAAAGGCGAAAGGCGAAAGGTGAAAGGCGAAAGGCGAAAGGCGAAAGGCGGAAGGTGAAAGGCGAAAGGCGAAAGGTGAATGGCGAAAGGCGAAAGGTGAAAGGCGAAAGGCGTAAGGCGAAAGGCGAAGGCGAATGGCGAAAGGCGAAAGGCGAAAGGTGAAAGGCGAAAGGCGAAAGGTGAAAGGCGAAAGGCGAAAGGCGAAAGGCGAAAGGCGAAAGGCGAAAGGCGAAAGGCGAAAGGCGAAAGGCGAAAGGCGAAAGGCGAAAAGCGAAAGGCGAAAGGCGAAAGGCGAAAGGCGAAAGGCAAAAGGCGAAAGGCGAAAGGCGAAAGGCGAAAGGCGAAAGGCGAAAGGCGAAAGGCGAAAGGCGAAAGGCGAAAGGCGAAAGGCGAAAGGCGAAAGGCGAAAGGCGAAAGGCGAAAGGCGAAAGGCGAAAGGCGAAAGGCGAAAGGCGAAAGGCGAAAGGCAAAAGGCGAAAGGCGAAAGGCGAAAGGCGAAAGGCGAAAGGCGAAAGGCGAAATGCGAAAGGCGAAAGCGAAAGGCGAAAGGCGAAAGGCGAAAAGCAAAAGGCGAAAGGCGAAAGGCGAAAGGCGAAAGGCGAAATGCGAAAGGCGAAAGGCGAAAGGCGAAAGGCGAAAGGTGAAAGGCGAAAGGCGAAAGGCGAAAGGCGGAAGGTGAAAGGCGAAAGGCGAAAGGTGAATGGCGAAAGGCGAAAGGTGAAAGGCGAAAGGCGTAAGGCGAAAGGCCAAGGCGAATGGCGAAAGGCGAAAGGCGAAAGGTGAAAGGCGAAAGGCGAAAGGTGAAAGGCGAAAGGCGAAATGTGAAAGGCGAAAGGCGAAAAGCGAATGGCGAAAGGCGAAAGGCGAAATGCGAAAGGCGAAAGGCGAAAGGCGAAAGGCGAAAGGCGAAAGGCGAAAGGCGAAAGGCGAAAGGCGAAAGGCGAAAGGCGAAAGGCGAAAGGCGAAAGGCGAAAGGCGAAAGGCGGAAGGCGAAAGGCGAAAGGCGAAAGGCGAAAGGCGAAAGGCGAAAGGCGAAAGGCGAAAGGCGAAAGGCGAAAGGCGGAAGGTGAAAGGCGAAAGGCAAAAGGCGAAAGGCGAAAGGCGAAAGGCGAAAGGCGAAAGGCGAAAGGCGAAAGGCGAAAGGCGAAAGGCGAAAGGCGAAAGGCGAAATGCGAAAGGCGAAAGCGAAAGGCGAAAGGCGAAAGGCGAACGGCGAAAGGCGAAAAGCGAAAGGCGAAAGGCGAAAGGCGAAAGGCGAAAGGCGAAAGGCGAAATGTGAAATGCGAAAGGCGAAAGGCGAAAGGCGAAAGGCGAAAGGCGAAAGGCGAAAGGCGAAAGGCGAAAGGCGAAAGGCGAAAGGCGAAAGGCGAAAGGCGAAAGGCGAAAGGCGAAAGGCGAAAGGCGAAATGCGAAAGGCGACAGCGAAAGGCGAAAGGCGAAAGGCGAACGGCGAAAGGCGAAAAGCGAAATGCGAAAGGCTAAAGCGAAAGGCGAAAGTCGAAAGGCGAAAGCCGAAAGGTGAAAGGCGGAAGGTGAAAGGCGAAAGGCGAAGGGCGAAAGGCAAAAGGCGAAAGGCGAAAGGCGAAAGGCGAAAGGCGAAAGGCGAAAGGCGAAAGGCGAAAGGCGAAAGGCGAAAGGCGAAAGGCGAAAGGCGAAAGGCGGAAGGTGAAAGGCGAAAGGCGAAGGGCGAGAGGCAAAATTCAAAATGCCTAAGGCAAAAGGAAAAACGATTTTCAAAACATGAAATAAAAATGGAGAAATTTAAAATGCCTAAAGCAAAAGAAAAAACGATATTCAAAAGATAAAATACAAAAGTTGAAATTGAAAATGCGAAATGGAAAATTCGAAATTATAAATTCGTAATTCAAAAGGCTAAAGCGAAATGCGAAAGGTGAAAGGCGAAAGCGAAAGGCGAAAGGCGAAAGGCGAAAGGCGAAAGGCGAAAGGCGAAAGGCGAAAGGCGAAAGGCGAAAGGCGAAAGGCGAAAGGCGAAAGGCGAAAGGCGAAAGGCGAAAGGCGGAAGGCGAAAGCCGAAAGCCGAAAGGCGAAAGGCGAAAGGCGAAAGGCGAAAGGCGAAAGGCGAAAGGCGAAAGGCGAAAGGCGAAAGGCGAAAGGCGAAAGGCGGAAGGTGAAAGGCGAAAGGCGAAAGGCGAAAGGCGGAAGGTGAAAGGCGAAAGGCGAAAGGCGGTAGGCGAAAGGCGAAAGGCGAAAGGCGAAAGGTCAAAGGCGAAAGGCGAAATGCGAAAGGCGAAAGCGAAAGGCGAAAGGCGAAAGGGGAAAGGCGAAAGGCGAAAGGCGAAAGGCGAAAGGCGAAAGGCGAAAGGCGAAAGGCGAAAGGCGAAAGGCGAAAGGCGAAAGGCGAAAGGCGAAAGGCGAAAGGCGAAAGGCGAAAGGCGAAAGGCGAAAGGCGAAAGGCGAAAGGCGAAAGGCGAAAGGCGAAAGTCGAAAGGCGAATGGCGAAAGGCGAAAGGCGAAAGGCGAAATGTGAAAGGCGGAAGGTGAAAGGCGAAAGGCGAAGGGCGAAAGGCAAAAGGTGAAAGGCGAAAGGCGAAAGGCGAAAGGCGAAAGGCGAAAGGCGAAAGGCGAAAGGCGAAAGGCGAAAGGCGAAAGGCGGAAGGCAAAATTCAAAATGCCTAAGGCAAAAGGAAAAACGATTTTCAAAACATGAAATAAAAATGGAGAAATTTAAAATGCCTAAAGCAAAAGAAAAAACGATATTCAAAAGATAAAATACAAAAGTTGAAATTGAAAATGCGAAATGGAAAATTCGAAATTATAAATTCGTAATTCAAAAGGCTAAAGCGAAATGCGAAAGGTGAAAGGCGAAAGCGAAAGGTGAAAGGCGAAAGGCGAAAGGCGAAAGGCGAAAGGCGAAAGGCGAAAGGCGAAAGGCGAAAGGCGAAAGGCGAAAGGCGAAAGGCGAAAGGCGAAAGGCGAAAGGCGAAAGGCGAAAGGCGAAAGGCGAAAGGCGAAAGGCGAACGGCGAAAGGCGAAAGTCGAAAGGCGAATGGCGAAAGGCGAAAGGCGAAAGGCGAAAGGCGAAAGGCGGAACGTGAAAGGCGAAAGGCGAAAGGCGGTAGGCGAAAGGCGAAAGGCGAAAGGCGAAAGGCGAAAGGCGAAAGGCGAAAGGCGAAAGGCGAAAGGCGAAAGGCGAAAGTCGAAAGGCGAAAAGCGAAAAGCGAATGGCCAAAGGCGAAAGGCGAAAGGCGAAATGCGAAAGGCGAAAGCGAAAGGCGAAAGGCGAAAGGGGAAAGGCGAATGGCGAAAGCGAAAGGCGAAAGGCGAAAGGCGAAAGGCGAAAGGCGAAAGGCGAAAGGCGAAAGGCGAAAGGCGAAAGGCGAAAGGCGGAAGGCGAAAGGCGAAAGGCGAAAGGCGAAAGGCGAAAGGCGAAAGGCGAAAGGCGAAAGGCGAAAGGCGAAAGGCGGAAGGTGAAAGGCGAAAAGCGAAAGGCGAAAGGCGAAAGGCGAAAGGCGAAAGGCGAATGGCGAAAGGCGAAAGTCGAAAGGCGAAAGGCGAATGGCGAAAGGCGAAAGGCGAAAGGCGAAAGGCGAAAGGCGAAAGGCGAAAGGCGAAAGGCGAAAGGCGAAAGGCGAAAGGCGAAAGGCGAAAGGCGGAAGGTGAAAGGCAAAAGGTGAAAGGCGAAAGGCGAAAGGCGAAAGAGAAAGGCGAAAGGCGAAAGGCGAAAGGCGAAAGGCGAAAGGCGAAAGGCGAAATGCGAAAGGCGAAAGGCGAAAGGCGAAAGGCGAAAGGCGAAAGGCGAAAGGCGAAAGGCGGAAGGTGAAAGGCAAAAGGTGAAAGGCGAAAGGCGAAAGGCGAAAGCGATAGGCGAAAGGCGAAAGGCGAAAGGCGAAAGGCGAAAGGCGAAAGGCGAAAGGCGAAAGCGAAAGGCGAAAGGTGATAGGCGTAAGGCGAAAGGTGAAAGGCGAAAGGCGAAAGGCGAAAGGCGAGAGGCGAAAGACGAAAGGCGAAAGGCGAATGGCGAAAGGCGAAAGGCGAAAGGCGAAAGGCGAAAGGCGAAAGGCGAAAGGCGAAAGGCGAAAGGCGAAAGGCGAAAGGCGGAAGGTGAAAGGCAAAAGGTGAAAGGCGAAAGGCGAAAGGCGAAAGCGATAGGCGAAAGGCGAAAGGCGAAAGGCGAAAGGCGAAAGGCGAAAGGCGAAAGGCGAAAGCGAAAGGCGAAAGGTGATAGGCGTAAGGCGAAAGGTGAAAGGCGAAAGGCGAAAGGCGAAAGGCGAGAGGCGAAAGACGAAAGGCGAAAGGCGAAAGGCGAAAGGCGAAAGGCGAAAGGCGAAAGGCGAAAGGCGAAAGGCGAAAGGCGAAAGGCGGAAGGCGAAAGGCGAAAGTCGAAAGGCGAAAGGCGAGGGGCGAGAGGCAAAAGTCAAAATGCCTAAGGCAAAAGAAAAACGATTTTCAAAACATGAAATAAAAATGGAGAAATTTGAAATGCCTAAAGCAAAAGAAAAAACGATATTCAAAAGATAAAATACAAAAGTTGAAATTGAAAATGCGAAATGGAAAATTCGATATTATAAATTCGTATTTCAAAAGGCTAAAGGCGAAATGCGAAAGGCGAAATGCGAAAGGCGAAAGACGAAAGGCGAAGGGCGAAAGTCGAAAGGCGAAAGGCAAAAGGCGAAAGGCGAAAGGCGAAAGGCGAAAGGCGAAAGGCGAAAGGCGAAAGGCGAAGGGCGAAAGGCGAAAGGCGAAATTCGGAAGGCGAAAGGCGAAAGGCGGAAGGCGAAAGGTGAAAGGCGAAAGGCGAAAGGTGAAAGGCGAAAGGTGAAAGCCGAAAGGCGAAAGGTGAAAGGCGAAAGGCGAAAAGCGAAAGGCAAAAGGCGAAAGGCGAAAGGAGGAAGGCGAAAGGCGAAAGGCGAAAGGCGAAGGGCGAGAGGCGAAAGGAGAAAAGCGAAAGGCGAAAGGCGAAAGGCGAAAGGCGAAAGGCGAAAGGCGAAAGGCAAAAGGCGAAAGGCAAAAGGCGAAAGGCGAAAGGCGAAAGGTAAAAGGCGAAAGGCGAAAGGTGAAAGGCGAAAGGCGAAAAGCGGAAGGCGAAAGGCGAAAGGCGAAAGGCGAAAGGCGAAAGGCGAAAGGCGAAAGGCGAATGGCGGAAGGCGAAAGGCGGAAGGCGAAAGGCGAAAGGCGAAAGGCGAAGGGCGAGAGGCAAAAGTCAAAATGCCTAAGGCAAAAGGAAAAACGATTTTCAAAACATGAAATAAAAATGGAGAAATTTAAAATGCCTAAAGCAAAAGAAAAAACTATATTCAAAAGATAAAATACAAAAGTTTAAATTGAAAATGCGAAATGGAAAATTCGAAATTATAGATTCGTATTTCAAAAGGCTAAAGGCGAAATACGAAAGGCGAAAGACGAAAGGCGAAGGGCGAAAGTCGAAATGCGAAAGGCGAATGGCGAAAGGCGAAAGGCGAAAGGCGAAAGGCTAAAAGCGAAAGGCGAAAGCGAAAGGCGAAAGGCGAAAAGCGAAAGGCGAAAGGCGAAAGGCGAAAGCGAAAGGCGAAAGGTGAAAGGCGAAAGGCGAAAGGTGAAAGGCGAAAGGCGAAAGGCGAAAGGCGAAAGGCGAAAGACGAAAGGCGAAAGGCGAAAGGCGAAAGGCGAAAGGCGAAAGGCGAAAGGCGAAAGGCGAAAGGCGAAAGGCGAAAGGCGAAAGGCGAAAGGCGAAAGGCGAAAGGGGAAAGGCGAAAGGCGAAAGGCGAAAGTCGAAAGGCGAAAGGCGAAAGGCGAAAGGCGGAAGGCGAAAGGCGAAAGTCGAAAGGCGAAAGGCGAGGGGCGAGAGGCAAAAGTCAAAATGCCTAAGGCAAAAGGAAAAACGATTTTCAAAACATGAAATAAAAATGGAGAAATTTGAAATGCCTAAAGCAAAAGAAAAAACGATATTCAAAAGATAAAATACAAAAGTTGAAATTGAAAATGCGAAATGGAAAATTCGGAATTATAAATTCGTATTTCAAAAGGCTAAAGGCGAAATGCGAAAGGCGAAATGCGAAAGGCGAAAGACGAAAGGCGAAGGGCAAAGTCGAAAGGCGAAAGGCAAAAGGCGAAAGGCGAAAGGCGAAAGGCGAAAGGCGAAAGGCGAAAGGCGAAAGGCGAAGGGCGAAAGGCGAAAGGCGACAGGCGAAAGGCGAAAGGCGGAAGGCGAAAGGCGAAAGGCGAAAGGCGAAAGGCGAAGGGCGAGAAGCGAAAGGTGAAAAGCGAAAGGCGAAAGGCGAAAGGCGAAAGGCGAAAGGCGAAAGGCGAAAGGCGAAAGGCGAAAGGCGAAAGGCGAAAGGCGAAAGGCGAAAGGCGAAAGGCGAATGGCGAAATGCGGAAGGTGAAAGGCGAAAGGCGAAAGGTGAAAGGCGAAAGGCGAAAGGCGAAAGGCGAAAGGCGAAAGGCGAAAGGCGAAAGGCGAAAGGCGAAAGGCGAAAGGCGAAAGGCGAAAGGCGGAAGGCGAAAGGCGGAAGGCTAAAGGTGAAAGGCGAAAGGCGAAAGGTGAAAGGCGAAAGGCGAAAGGTGAAAGCCGAAAGGCGAAAGGTGAAAGGCGAAAGGCGAAAAGCGAAAGGCGAAAGGCGAAATGCGAAAGGAGGAAGGGGAAAGGCGAAAGGCGAAAGGCGAAGGGCGAGAGGCGAAAGGTGAAAGGCGAAAGGCGAAAGGCGAAAGGCGAAATGCGAAAGGCGAAAGGCGAAAGGCGAATGGCGAAATGCGGAAGGTGAAAGGCGAAAGGCGAAAGGCGAAAGGCGAAAGGCGAAAGGCGAAAGGCGAAAGGCGAAAGGCGAAAGGCGAAAGGCGAAAGGCGAAAGGCGAAAGGCGAAAGGCGAAAGGCGAAAGGCGAAAGGCGAATGGCGAAATGCGGAAGGTGAAAGGCGAAAGGCGAAAGGCGAAAGGCGAAAGGCGAAAGGCGAAATGCGAAAGGCGAAAGGCGAAAGGCCAAAGGCGAAAGGCGAAAAGCGGAAGGCGAAAGGCTAAAGGCGAAAGACGAAAGGCGAAAGGCGAAAGGCGAAAGGCGAAAGGCGAAAGGCGAAAGGCGAAGGGCGAAAGGCGAAAGGCGAAAGGCGAAAGGCGAAATGCGAAAGGCGAAAGGCGAAAGGCCAAAGGCGAAAGGCGAAAAGCGGAAGGCGAAAGGCTAAAGGCGAAAGACGAAAGGCGAAAGGCGAAAGGCGAAAGGCGAAAGGCGAAAGGCGAAAGGCGAAAGGCGAAAGGCGAAAGGCGAAAGGCGAAAGGCGAAAGGCGAAAGGCGAAAGGCGAAAGGCGAAAGGCGAAAGGCGAAAGGCGAAAGGCGAAAGGCGAAAGGCGTAAGGCGAAAGGCGAAAAGCGGAAGGCAAAAGGAAAAACGATTTTCAAAACATGAAATGAAAATGGAGAAATTTAAAATGCCTAAAGCAAAAGAAAAAACGATATTCAAAAGATAAAATACAAAAGTTGAAATTGAAAATGCGAAATGGAAAATTCGAAATTATAATTTTGTATTTCAAAATGCTAAAGGCGAATTGCGAAAGGCGAAAGACGAAAGGCGAAGGGCGAAAGTCGAAAGGGGAAAGGCGAAATGCAAAAGGCTAAAGGCGAAAGGCGAAAGGCGAAAGGCGAAATGGAAAATTCGAAATTATAAATTTGTATTTCAAAATGCTAAAGGCGAATTGCGAAAGGCGAAAGACGAAAGGCGAAGGGCGAAAGTCGAAAGGCGAAAGGCGAAATGCAAAAGGCGAAAGGCGAAAGGCGAAAGGCGAAAGGCGAAAGGCGAAAGGCGAAATGCGAAAGGCGAAAGGCGAAAGGCGAAAGGCGAAAGGCGAAAGGCGAAAGGCGAAAGGCGAAAGGCGAAAGGCGAAAGGCGAAAGGCGAAAGGCGAAAGGCGAAAGGCGAAGGGCGAAAGGGGAAAGGCGAAAGGCGAAAGGCGAAAGGCGAAAGGCGAAAGGCGGAAGGTGAAAGGCGAAAGGCGAAAGGCGAAAGGCGAAAGGCGAAATGCGAAAGGCGAAAGGCGAAAGGCGAAAGGCGAAAGGCGAAAGGCGAAAGGCGAAAGGCGAAAGGCGAAAGGCGAAAGGCGAAAGGCGAAAGGCGAAAGGCGAAAGGCGAAAGGCGAAAGGCGAAAGGCGAAAGGCGAAATGCGAAAGGCGAAAGGCGAAAGGCGAAAGGCGAAAGGCGAAAGGCGAAATGCGAAAGGCGAAAGGCGAAAGGCGAAAGCCGAAAGGCGAAAGCCGAAAGGCGAAAGGTGAAAGGCGAAAGGCGAAAAGCGAAAGGCGAAAGGCGAAAGGAGGAAGGCGAAAGGCGAAAGGCGAAAGGCGAAAGGAGAAGGGCGAGAGGCGAAAGGTGAAAAGCGAAAGGCGAAAGGCGAAAGGCGAAAGGCGAAAGGCGAATGGCGAAAGGCGAAAGGCGAAAGGCGAAAGGCGAAAGGCGAAAGGCGAAAGGCGAAAGGCGAAAGGCGAAAGGCGAAAGGAGAAAGGCGAAAGGCGAAAGGCGAAAGGCGAAAGGCGAAAGGCGAATGGCGAAATGCGGAAGGTGAAAGGCGAAAGGCGAAAGGCGAAAGGTGAAAAGCGAAAGGCGAAAGGCGAAAGGTGAAAGGCGAAAGGCGAAAGGCGAAAGGCGAAAGGCGAAAGGCGAAAGGCGAAAGGCGAAAGGCAAAAGGCGAAAGGCAAAAGGCGAAAGGCGAAAGGCGAAAGGTAAAAGGCGAAAGGCGAAAGGTGAAAGGCGAAAGGCGAAAAGCGGAAGGCGAAAGGCGAAAGGCGAAAGGCGAAAGGCGAAAGGCGAAAGGCGAAAGGCGAATGGCGGAAGGCGAAAGGCGGAAGGCGAAAGGCGAAAGGCGAAAGGCGAAAGGCGAAAGGCGAAGGGCGAGAGGCAAAAGTCAAAATGCCTAAGGCAAAAGGAAAAACGATTTTCAAAACATGAAATAAAAATGGAGAAATTTAAAATGCCTAAAGCAAAAGAAAAAACTATATTCAAAAGATAAAATACAAAAGTTTAAATTGAAAATGCGAAATGGAAAATTCGAAATTATAGATTCGTATTTCAAAAGGCTAAAGGCGAAATACGAAAGGCGAAAGACGAAAGGCGAAGGGCGAAAGTCGAAATGCGAAAGGCGAATGGCGAAAGGCGAAAGGCGAAAGGCGAAAGGCTAAAAGCGAAAGGCGAAAGCGAAAGGCGAAAGGCGAAAAGCGAAAGGCGAAAGGCGAAAGGCGAAAGCGAAAGGCGAAAGGTGAAAGGCGAAAGGCGAAAGGTGAAAGGCGAAAGGCGAAAGGCGAAAGGCGAAAGGCGAAAGACGAAAGGCGAATGGCGAAAGGCGAAAGGCGAAAGGCGAAAGGCGAAAGGCGAAAGGCGAAAGGCGAAAGGCGAAAGGCGAAAGGCGAAAGGCGAAAGGCGAAAGGCGAAAGGGGAAAGGCGAAAGGCGAAAGGCGAAAGTCGAAAGGCGAAAGGCGAAAGGCGAAAGGCGGAAGGCGAAAGGCGAAAGTCGAAAGGCGAAAGGCGAGGGGCGAGAGGCAAAAGTCAAAATGCCTAAGGCAAAAGGAAAAACGATTTTCAAAACATGAAATAAAAATGGAGAAATTTGAAATGCCTAAAGCAAAAGAAAAAACGATATTCAAAAGATAAAATACAAAAGTTGAAATTGAAAATGCGAAATGGAAAATTCGGAATTATAAATTCGTATTTCAAAAGGCTAAAGGCGAAATGCGAAAGGCGAAATGCGAAAGGCGAAAGACGAAAGGCGAAGGGCAAAGTCGAAAGGCGAAAGGCAAAAGGCGAAAGGCGAAAGGCGAAAGGCGAAAGGCGAAAGGCGAAGGGCGAAAGGCGAAAGGCGACAGGCGAAAGGCGAAAGGCGGAAGGCGAAAGGCGAAAGGCGAAAGGCGAAAGGCGAAGGGCGAGAGGCGAAAGGTGAAAAGCGAAAGGCGAAAGGCGAAAGGCGAAAGGCGAAAGGCGAAAGGCGAAAGGCGAAAGGCGAAAGGCGAAAGGCGAAAGGCGAAAGGCGAAAGGCGAAAGGCGAATGGCGAAATGCGGAAGGTGAAAGGCGAAAGGCGAAAGGTGAAAGGCGAAAGGCGAAAGGCGAAAGGCGAAAGGCGAAAGGCGAAAGGCGAAAGGCGAAAGGCGAAAGGCGAAAGGCGAAAGGCGAAAGGCGGAAGGCGAAAGGCGGAAGGCTAAAGGTGAAAGGCGAAAGGCGAAAGGTGAAAGGCGAAAGGCGAAAGGTGAAAGCCGAAAGGCGAAAGGTGAAAGGCGAAAGGCGAAAAGCGAAAGGCGAAAGGCGAAATGCGAAAGGAGGAAGGGGAAAGGCGAAAGGCGAAAGGCGAAGGGCGAGAGGCGAAAGGTGAAAGGCGAAAGGCGAAAGGCGAAAGGCGAAATGCGAAAGGCGAAAGGCGAAAGGCGAATGGCGAAATGCGGAAGGTGAAAGGCGAAAGGCGAAAGGCGAAAGGCGAAAGGCGAAAGGCGAAAGGCGAAAGGCGAAAGGCGAAAGGCGAAAGGCGAAAGGCGAAAGGCGAAAGGCGAAAGGCGAAATGCGAAAGGCGAAAGGCGAAAGGCCAAAGGCGAAAGGCGAAAAGCGGAAGGCGAAAGGCTAAAGGCGAAAGACGAAAGGCGAAAGGCGAAAGGCGAAAGGCGAAAGGCGAAAGGCGAAAGGCGAAAGGCGAAAGGCGAAAGGCGAAAGGCGAAAGGCGAAAGGCGAAATGCGAAAGGCGAAAGGCGAAAGGCCAAAGGCGAAAGGCGAAAAGCGGAAGGCGAAAGGCTAAAGGCGAAAGACGAAAGGCGAAAGGCGAAAGGCGAAAGGCGAAAGGCGAAAGGCGAAAGGCGAAAGGCGAAAGGCGAAAGGCGAAAGGCGAAAGGCGAAAGGCGAAAGGCGAAAGGCGAAAGGCGAAAGGCGAAAGGCGAAAGGCGAAAGGCGAAAGGCGTAAGGCGTAAGGCGAAAGGCGAAAAGCGGAAGGCAAAAGGAAAAACGATTTTCAAAACATGAAATGAAAATGGAGAAATTTAAAATGCCTAAAGCAAAAGAAAAAACGATATTCAAAAGATAAAATACAAAAGTTGAAATTGAAAATGCGAAATGGAAAATTCGAAATTATAAATTTGTATTTCAAAATGCTAAAGGCGAATTGCGAAAGGCGAAAGACGAAAGGCGAAGGGCGAAAGTCGAAAGGGGAAAGGCGAAATGCAAAAGGCTAAAGGCGAAAGGCGAAAGGCGAAAGGCGAAATGGAAAATTCGAAATTATAAATTTGTATTTCAAAATGCTAAAGGCGAATTGCGAAAGGCGAAAGACGAAAGGCGAAGGGCGAAAGTCGAAAGGCGAAAGGCGAAATGCAAAAGGCGAAAGGCGAAAGGCGAAAGGCGAAAGGCGAAAGGCGAAAGGCGAAAGGCGAAATGCGAAAGGCGAAAGGCGAAAGGCGAAAGGCGAAAGGCGAAAGGCGAAAGGCGAAAGGCGAAAGGCGAAAGGCGAAAGGCGAAAGGCGAAAGGCGAAGGGCGAAAGGGGAAAGGCGAAAGGCGAAAGGCGAAAGGCGAAAGGCGAAAGGCGAAAGGCGGAAGGTGAAAGGCGAAAGGCGAAAGGCGAAAGGCGAAAGGCGAAATGCGAAAGGCGAAAGGCGAAAGGCGAAAGGCGAAAGGCGAAAGGCGAAAGGCGAAAGGCGAAAGGCGAAAGGCGAAAGGCGAAAGGCGAAAGGCGAAAGGCGAAAGGCGAAAGGCGAAAGGCGAAAGGCGAAAGGCGAAATGCGAAAGGCGAAAGGCGAAAGGCGAAAGGCGAAAGGCGAAAGGCGAAATGCGAAAGGCGAAAGGCGAAAGGCGAAAGCCGAAAGGCGAAAGCCGAAAGGCGAAAGGTGAAAGGCGAAAGGCGAAAAGCGAAAGGCGAAAGGCGAAAGGCGAAAGGAGGAAGGCGAAAGGCTAAAGGCGAAAGGCGAAAGGCGAAAGGAGAAGGGCGAGAGGCGAAAGGTGAAAAGCGAAAGGCGAAAGGCGAAAGGCGAAAGGCGAAAGGCGAAAGGCGAAAGGCGAAAGGCGAAAGGCGAAAGGCGAAAGGCGAAAGGCGAAAGGCGAAAGGAGAAAGGCGAAAGGCGAAAGGCGAAAGGCGAAAGGCGAAAGGCGAAAGGCGAATGGCGAAATGCGGAAGGTGAAAGGCGAAAGGCGAAAGGCGAAAGGTGAAAAGCGAAAGGCGAAAGGCGAAAGGTGAAAGGCGAAAGGCGAAAGGCGAAAGGCGAAAGGCGAAAGGCGAAAGGCGAAAGGCGAAAGGCGAAAGGCGAAAGGCGAAAGGCGAAAGGCGAAAGGCGAAAGGCGAAAGGCGAAAGGCGAATGGCGAAATGCGAAAGGCGAAAGGCGAAAGGCGAAACGAGGAAGGCGAAAGGCGAAAGGCGAAAGGCGAAGGGCGAGAGGCGAAAGGTGAAAAGCGAAAGGCGAAAGGCGAAAGGCGAAAGGCGAAAGGCGAAAGGCGAAAGGCGAAAGGCGAAAGGCGAAAGGCGAAGGGCGAGAGGCGAAAGGTGAAAAGCGAAAGGCGAAAGGCGAAAGGCGAAAGGCGAAAGGCGAAAGGCGAAAGGCGAAAGGCGAAAAGCGAAAGGCGAAAGGCGAAAAGCGAAAGGCGAAAGGCGAAAGGCGAAAGGCGAAAGGCGAAAGGCGAAAGGCGAAAGGAGAAAGGCGAAAGGCGAAAGGCGAAAGGCGAAAGGCGAAAGGCGAAAGGCGAATGGCGAAATGCGGAAGGTGAAAGGCGAAAGGCGAAAGGCGAAAGGTGAAAAGCGAAAGGCGAAAGGCGAAAGGTGAAAGGCGAAAGGCGAAAGGCGAAAGGCGAAAGGCGAAAGGCGAAAGGCGAAAGGCGAAAGGCGAAAGGCGAAAGGCGAAAGGCGAAAGGCGAAAGGCGAAAGGCGAAAAGCGAAAGGCGAAAGGCGAAATGCGAAAGGCGAAAGGCGAAAGGCCAAAGGCGAAAGGCCAAAGGCGAAAGGCGAAAGGCGAAAAGCGGAAGGCGAAAGGCTAAAGGCGAAAGACGAAAGGCGAAAGGCGAAAGGCGAAAGGCGAAAGGCGAATGGCGAAATGCGAAAGGCGAAAGGCGAAAGGCGAAAGGAGGAAGGCGAAAGGCGAAAGGCGAAAGGCGAAGGGCGAGAGGCGAAAGGCGAAAGGCGAAAGGCGAAAGGCGAAAGGCGAAAGGCGAAAGGCGTAAGGCGTAAGGCGAAAGGCGAAAAGCGGAAGGCGAAAGGCGAAAGGCGAAAGGCGAAAGGCGAAAGGCGAAAGGCGAAAGGCGAAAGGCGAAAGGCGAAAGGCGTAAGGCGTAAGGCGAAAGGCGAAAAGCGGAAGGCAAAAGGAAAAACGATTTTCAAAACATGAAATGAAAATGGAGAAATTTAAAATGCCTAAAGCAAAAGAAAAAACGATATTCAAAAGATAAAATACAAAAGTTGAAATTGAAAATGCGAAATGGAAAATTCGAAATTATAAATTTGTATTTCAAAATGCTAAAGGCGAATTGCGAAAGGCGAAAGACGAAAGGCGAAGGGCGAAAGTCGAAAGGGGAAAGGCGAAATGCAAAAGGCTAAAGGCGAAAGGCGAAAGGCGAAAGGCGAAATGGAAAATTCGAAATTATAAATTTGTATTTCAAAATGCTAAAGGCGAATTGCGAAAGGCGAAAGACGAAAGGCGAAGGGCGAAAGTCGAAAGGCGAAAGGCGAAATGCAAAAGGCGAAAGGCGAAAGGCGAAAGGCGAAAGGCGAAAGGCGAAAGGCGAAAGGCGAAATGCGAAAGGCGAAAGGCGAAAGGCGAAAGGCGAAAGGCGAAAGGCGAAAGGCGAAAGGCGAAAGGCGAAAGGCGAAAGGCGAAAGGCGAAAGGCGAAGGGCGAAAGGGGAAAGGCGAAAGGCGAAAGGCGAAAGGCGAAAGGCGAAAGGCGAAAGGCGGAAGGTGAAAGGCGAAAGGCGAAAGGCGAAAGGCGAAAGGCGAAATGCGAAAGGCGAAAGGCGAAAGGCGAAAGGCGAAAGGCGAAAGGCGAAAGGCGAAAGGCGAAAGGCGAAAGGCGAAAGGCGAAAGGCGAAAGGCGAAAGGCGAAAGGCGAAAGGCGAAAGGCGAAAGGCGAAAGGCGAAAGGCGAAATGCGAAAGGCGAAAGGCGAAAGGCGAAAGGCGAAAGGCGAAAGGCGAAATGCGAAAGGCGAAAGGCGAAAGCCGAAAGGCGAAAGCCGAAAGGCGAAAGGTGAAAGGCGAAAGGCGAAAAGCGAAAGGCGAAAGGCGAAAGGCGAAAGGAGGAAGGCGAAAGGCTAAAGGCGAAAGGCGAAAGGCGAAAGGAGAAGGGCGAGAGGCGAAAGGTGAAAAGCGAAAGGCGAAAGGCGAAAGGCGAAAGGCGAAAGGCGAAAGGCGAAAGGCGAAAGGCGAAAGGCGAAAGGCGAAAGGCGAAAGGCGAAAGGCGAAAGGCGAAAGGAGAAAGGCGAAAGGCGAAAGGCGAAAGGCGAAAGGCGAAAGGCGAAAGGCGAATGGCGAAATGCGGAAGGTGAAAGGCGAAAGGCGAAAGGTGAAAAGCGAAAGGCGAAAGGCGAAAGGCGAAAGGCGAAAGGTGAAAGGCGAAAGGCGAAAGGCGAAAGGCGAAAGGCGAAAGGCGAAAGGCGAAAGGCGAAAGGCGAAAGGCGAAAGGCGAAAGGCGAAAGGCGAAAGGCGAAAGGCGAAAGGCGAAAGGCGAATGGCGAAATGCGAAAGGCGAAAGGCGAAAGGCGAAACGAGG